>CAUYLG010021625.1:0-133231 GCA_963573385.1 Cacajao melanocephalus | reverse complement strand
GGTCATAGACAAATTTATTCCAACACACACACAACAATTTTTTTGCGCGCGCCAACTCCGGGGTTTTAATAAAAAAAAAAAAAAAAAAAAAAAAAAAAAAAAAAAAAAAAAAAAAGTAGCCTTAGTAGGAAACCAATCTTTAGATAGGAAATATACAACTCAAAATCCTCTCTTTCTAATTTTTCAGGTAGGAACTCAATCAAAAGCAGGTTAAACAGATTATATACATACAACCGAACAGAGGACCCTGAAAGCAGATGTGCTGGTTACCAGCCCTGCATTTCACTCTTTGTCCTTTCCTAGGGATGCTGCCACAGGCCCTAGGTGTTTGAGGTTCTGCTCCTTTCCTTGGAGTCATATCCATGCAATGGCAACACTTCCCTTTGCAAAGTCAAGGACACTCTCAAGTCTGCAGAGTAGCTCAAGTTCATATGCAACAACCTGGGGGGTAAAACCCCAGAATTATTTATCTGACCACCTGCTTCAGAAATTTCACCGTCTCAGTTGCAGTGTCTGGGGATTTTGAAGTTTCCAAAGTCTTCAAGATGTCCCCGTTAAGGTGAAAAATACCTCTAAGAGAAAAATATCACAAGCTAACTATCCTCAAACCTGGGCATTGGAATCATCTGGAGAGATTTTTCAAAACAACAAATGCTTGGGCCTCACTCTCTCCGTGTATTAAGTCAGAATCCCTGAAATGGGACCTGGGGTGTTCTATTTTATTTTCAGCTTTCCAGATGATTGATTCCATGCCTGGGCTTGGGAACCCAGAACTTAGGATATTCTCAGTTAGTTCGGAGATTCTTCAGCAACTGAGAGTTGTTTTGAGTGATGACGATTTGTGAGAGAGAAAAGGAGAAAGCAGGAATGAGAATGCTCTGGAAACTTCATGGAAAGGCTCAAAAGACAAGCATGATTCCTTCTCAGTCTTGTTTAGCCTTGACTAAAAAATGGCTATTTGTAAAACAATATACAGTATTTCATTACCCTTGCCTTATGAAAATGTCTGATCTCATTCTCTTTCTAATCATCAGGAAATATTATGTCACATTTTATTTGTATCTTTTTGTTTTCCCCTAATTTACAACATCAATAGAGCATGGGTATGGGGGTTGGAATAATCTTCTGAATTTCTGGGAGAAATACTCAAAGGGCCTTGGGCTTCATCCTCACTTCCAGGAAGAGAAATGGAACTTCTGGGAGAATGACTAGTTCCTCAGGACCAGGCCTGAAAGAGAAAGGCAGCCTAAAGCACTCTGCAGCTTCCTTCGTCTGTGTGATCAGACCTTCAGCTCAAAGACGTTTTCCTTACATCCTACTTCATCTTTTCTGCTTAATATTCAGGTCTATTTCCCCAGCTTTCTGCTGTCTGGAGAGATGGAGAACAGATGCTTGGGAACCTCCTGATCCCTGAAGCTAAAGAATTCCCCCATTAACATTTTTTTCCAGACAAAATAATTCTGATTTCCATAACCCCTTTTTGTGGTCTCATTTCTTAGTCCTTTATTTTCATAGTTCTTCTTTGGATGCAGCTCTTCAGTAAGAAACGAATCAATGCCAAATATAACTAAAGAGTTCTTTCCTGTTTTCTCTATGTCTTCAATTAAAATAACCAATCTAGTTTTTTAAAAACAGCTTTGCTGGCCATTGCTAATGCATTCTCAGTAAGTGGTCCCCATGTTCTTGGATTATTGGGAAAAATTACTCTTATAGAGGAAATAGCTTCAGGCTAGAAATCCAGAGACCTGTGTTTTAGACGCAATTTTGTTACAATTGAACTATATAACTTCTTGTTTATTTTTTAAAACTTACCGGGTCTGTTTGTTTCATCTGTAAGATGAATCAGATGGACTGGTTGACCTTTAAATTCACTCCTACTTTAAATTCTTATTTCTGCTTATTTTATTTTGATTCATGTCTGATTTCTCAGTAGCAAAACAATCTGAACTCCCACAACATTTTATTTATACATCTCTTATAGCTGTGTCACTCTTGTAGCGATAATACAGTCATTTCTATTGTATCACGCATGCCACAGCTTTCCTACTAGTTCAAAAAGTACTTAAAGGCAGGACCCAAGTAACTCTATAACTTGCTTTAGCACAGTGCTTTACCAATAACCATTTGTTGAATGAGTCTATGCATGAATATTTAATGTTCCTCTGCCAAGTAAAGAGCAACAATTTTTTGGAGTAGGAAGAATGATAGACAATTTTGTCCTCTGTGCCCCTGTAGCTTTGTCTGCCCCCTGTGGTGAGATGCCTTCACTATTTGCACTGGCCTCTTGTGGATAATCTATTGCACGTAGAAATATCGATGACGGGACAGGTAATTGTATATAAACAAGGTTGTTTTCCCCAGGAGAAATTAAGAGACTTCAAAAGATTTGCAGTACAAAAAGAACAAAGACTTTAGACTGAAGGTTAGAAAGAAGGAAAGGCTAGACAATCAGAGAAGACTTTGAGTTCAGAAAGAAGTATCTGAAAGTAGAAAAGAACAGATTTTTTTTTTCCTGAACAGCCTAAAGCCAAGAGATTAAACTCTGCCCTGAAGGTTGGGGATAGAAGTGCAATATTTGGGATCAGGGAAATTGGTGAGAATAGTCTCCAAAGCTGGACCCTTATCAGCTCTGGACACCTGTGATTTCCTAACTTGTAAATACTTTGAACTTCTATTGATTTCACTGCTGGAGGAAACTCACATTACTACAAACCAGAGGCCCAGAAGGCTATGGGGTATCACCATGGTGACAATTTAACCATGAAAGGGACACAAATTAGAGTTGGGGGTTGAGTGAGAGATTGGAGGGCTTCTAAGCTGAAAGTCCAACCAAGAGTCCTAAGCTCGGAGGAGGAGATTAATGATTAGCCAACTGCTGCTTCTACCTCCAGCCCAGAAGGCTAGCTTTTGGCACAGCTAACACAGTTGACCATTCTTATGCTCCTATTGCCCTTGAAGAAATCTGGTAGGCAAAATAAAAGACAGTTTGCAGCTTGTTTTCTCTTTTTGGGTCTCTGACTCAGTGGAATACAGATATATGGACCAAGACACCAGAACTCAATAGAGGCACCATAGATAACACTGCACACTGCCTTCTATGAGTCAGGGATCCAGGATTGACCTCCAGGCCAACCCAACAAATTTTGTATATAGGATGAGAATGTGTTCCGAGCACCAGAGTCATACGCCACATCCCATTTCCCTTGTTTTCACTCATATTGAAACAACTTGATGCCACTTCTAGATGAGTTAGAGGCCAAGGACTGTGGAAAACAGAACAATAAGCACTTTCTTATCTGAAGATGGTATGATTTTATTCTTACGGGCTAAAAGTGGCCTTCCAAGAAAATGGTCTTTGTGATCTTCTTAGGAAAGAGTGATCACAAATTGACTATTCTATGACCAAGGGCACCATTTCTGGCAGCCACCTTCCAACTTTGTCCAGGGGTATGCCCAGGTATTGAGTCAGTGGGGCTTCTTGTCATGAGTATGGTTTCTGGGTGGCTCTTCCATGACATGAAGTTTGGTTCCAGCTCTTAGCAGTTGGGTGACATTTATTTAACAATTCCTGTCCTCAGTTTTTGATCTGTAAAATGGGTTAATAGTAATAATAGGTTTTACCTCATAAGGTTGTTGTGAAGAACGAATGTGTTTACATGTACAATGCTTAGAACGATGCCCAATAAATGTTAACATTTATACAAGGCTATTAATCCTGCCCACCAGATGATGTCACCTATTCCTGAGATGTAGTTGGTAATCTTTCAAGAAATCCAAGACAGTTCAATTACTCAACGTTGAGCATTCTGTAGGCATTTTTACTGTATTGTTTTTGTTTGGAGATTTTGGAATGTCATGTTTGTTTAATGTTCAAGATGAACACTTAATTATAGCTGTTTAAAATGCTTCCAGGTAAGAATTACTGTGGCAGTGCTTAATAGTGTAAAACTTGGGAATCTCTGATCCATTTGTCTGTGTGTTAGTGGACAATTTCCTGAGGACAGTCCTGTCTTCCCTTGGCTCAACTCAGAGGGACAGTGGGGTGACTTCTATGTCCGTATTGACCTTGTCTTGTTGCTAAATGTTTACAACAATATATCAATTCTACCCAAGAGTCACTGATTTTTTAAAATAGATGGTTTTGTATTAAATTTGTAACATAAAAGAGCTGCACTTCAGATATTTGTCAAAGAGTATAATCTCTAGCATATTGCTCCAAGTTCTAAAGATACCAAAAGTCCTGCTGAGAAAAATAATATTCGTGGAGGATTGTTGTGTTTCCATTCTCCTAAGTCAGTGATTTCCCAGATCTTTATATTTCACAGACCAGTTTTTAAAAAGTTTGTTTTAATGATGTTACTGATATAGGCTACTAACTTATTTTACCAGTAAGAATGTAACAAAAGGCGAGTCTTTTAAATTGAAGTTTTATGGAATTTTAATATTATGGAAAATTCACTACTCATTGATTTTGTTTTTCTTTTCACCATGAACCCATGAAATTTTTTTGTTTTGTTGAGACGGAGTTTCACTCTGTCGCCAGGCTGGAGTGCAGTGGCAACCTCTACCTCTCAGGTTCAAGGGATTCTCCTGGCTCAGCCTCCTGAGTAGCTGGGACTACAGGCACGCACCACCATGCCCAGGTAATTTTTTTGTATTTTTAGCAGAGACGGGGATTCACCATGTCAGCCAGGATGGTCTCAATCTCCTGACCTCATGATCCACCCTCCTGGGCTTTCCAAAGTGCTGGGATTACAGGCGTGAGCCACGGTGCCCTGCCAAACCCATGAAAATTTTATCTCTGACTACCAGACTGGCACTTGAAAACACGGAGATAATTTATAACTTATCCCTAGATGAAACCCAAGAACTAATGACTTCACTCCTGGGATGTATCATTGAGAGTAGCTGCAGAAGGACTTCTACCAGACCACAACTTCAGTGTGATCTTAACTAAATGATAAGTGTTATAGAAATGGCCTTTGAAGCTTGTCACTCCATTTAGTTCAAAGCTGTCACAAAGACATTATTTTTTACATTACCTGGCATTCTCTCTTGGAAGACCTACTGGAGAAATCCCACTCTGGTCTCAGTAGCAGAAGCATTTGGACTTGTCTAAGCAGTGAATTTGTATTTTATTTCTTTATTATATGAATAATTTTACAATCTCCTTGAAATTTTTAACTCAGTTACGTGGCTTATCTCTAATATGCACATAAAATTTCAAGAAATGTGATTTGTGTATTCACCATGCTCCTGGCTCCATCCTGTGCTTCTGTCATTTTCCCTTTGCCTTATTTTATTTTATTTTATTTTACCTGTTTTATCTTGTTGTATTACATACTTCTTTGTAAGCTATCTTAAATGCTTTCCAGTGCCAGCAAGGATGTACTTACATACGTAAATCAGTCAATGGAGGCCCACCTGTGACCTAGATATAGCTTCATGAGGACCCTCGCTGCCCAGGGGGCCACTCACATATCTAGGACTCATCTACACAGATTTCCCAGTGCTGACTGGAAAGAAAATTGGCATTACATATCCCATTAAGATGCTAGCCACTGATATGGCCTGACTGTTGTCCTACTCTATACTTTAACAGGAGCCACCAAGACCTCACCTTATATGAGTGAGGTGAGAATTTCAAGTGCTGTAGCAAAGCCAGGAGAAAGGTACTTAGGGGAGAAGGGCCATTACATTAGAGTTTGTCCAACTGCAGATCCCAATCCATTAGAGGATTGTAAAATTAGGGTTATAACTAACATTTTTTTTGTGTAAAATGTCAAGGTTTTATTGAAATGTAGTTTTATGGAAAATGAATATAATATAAACAACAGAGTGCATTGCATGGAGTAAGGGTAAGGATTTATTCATAAAATTTTGGTGTGTGTGTCTGCTGGGTCACAATGAAGAACATGTTTCTTACTATGAGTTATGAAAATTGCCTTAAATAATATCATATAAAGGACGTGCCTACTCTATCTACACATAAAACAGGCCTTGGGCCTTGATATGGTTTGGCTCTGTGTCCCCATCCAAATCTCACCTTGAATTGTAATAATCCCCACATGTCAAGGGCAGGACCAGGTGGAGGTAATTGGATCATGGGGGCAGTTTCCGCCATGCTGTTCTTGTGATAGTGAGTGAATCTCACGAGATCTGATGGTTTTATAAGTGTGTGGCATTTCCCCTGCTTGCACTCATTCTCCTGCTACCCTGTGAAGAGGTGTCTTCCGCCATGATTGTAAGTTTCCTGAGGCCTCCCCAGCCATGTGAACTGTGAGTCAATTAAACCTCTTTTCTTTATAAATTACCCAGTCTCGGATATTTCTTCGTAGCAATTTGAAAATGGACTAATACAGCAAATGGTCAGACTCAATCCTCGGTCAGAAACTGTACCACACAAACAAAATTCCACACAGCAGATAATCACTTTCCCAGCAGAATGTTTTATCAGTGATGACTTCTCATGAATAAGTTTTTGTGCACCATATTAGTCAGGGTTTTCTAGAGAAATCGAACCAATAGCATTTGTATGGGTGTGCATATATACACACACACACACACACATATATGCACACACAAACATCTCCAGAGAGAGAGGGAGAGAGATTGTATATATGCAATCTATGTGTGTTTGTATATACGTGTGTGTATACACACACAAAAAAAAATCCTATTGGCTCTGTTTCTCTAGAAAACCCTGACTAATATAATGCACAAAAACTTATTAATGTTTTTGTCTCAAGGAAACAAATGTCAATTAATGTCTCAAGGTGAGAGAGGTAGAGAAATTGAGATTTCCTTTAAGAAATTGGCTCACACAGTTGTGGAGACTTGGCAAGTCCAAAATCTGCAGGATAGACTGGCAGACTGGAGACCCAGGGAAGAGCTGCAGCTCCAATCCAAAGGTAGACTACAGGCAGGATCCTTTCTCCCTCATCAGAGTCAGTCTAAGGCCTTCAACTGACTGAGGCCCACTCCCACTATGGCAGGTATATGCTTTCCTCACAGTCCAGTGATTTAAATGGTAATATTCCCTATTTAAGCAGCATTGCAGAAAGGGGACTGGCTGGACAATTCCTTCCAGCCTTGGAAATGGCTGGCAAATAAATAAATAAGGAAATGTTAATCTCATCCAAAAAAACAGCTGCACAGACACATCCAGAATAATGTTTGATCAAATCTGGCCCCATGGCCCAGCCAAGTTGACACATAATATGAACCCTCACATGCCGCTTAATTTAGATTCACAGAGCCAGAGAAAAATAGTGGGTTTTGCCTACATTACTGAAGTTACTATGGCCATCAAGACCAGATTCTAAACAGGTTGTGTTAGTGTTGTGCTGGCGCTGGCTCCTTCTAGCTGCTGACTGCAAATTATGCCTGACTCTTCCCAAGTCTGCGTTCAACTGGCATCATGTTTGTGCCCAGAAACTGGCCATGGGGGAGTGCTTATACCACAAAGATGCTATAAATCAGGGGTGAGGTACCTCGAAGAGCTGGCTTACCATCACACTACTGGACTTGTCAGCTTTTCACCAGCATGTTAAAAAGTCTATAATTCCATTTAGTAGGCATGAAGTCAAGTCTGAAAATTGAATACTTCTAATTTTAGTAACAAAAATAAAGTTTTAAAAGTTTCAAAACATACATGTTTCTCTTGTAAATTTCAATAGCTTTAGGGGTATAAGTGGTTTCTGGTTACATGGACGAATTGTATAGCAGTGAAATCTGAGATTTTAGTGCACCCATCACCCAAGTAGTGTACATTGTACCCAATATGAAGCAAAACATACATAAGTTTCTTAATCACATTTTCAAAAGAACAGAACGAACAGTAACCAATATTGTCAACTGATGGTAGTCCATCATACTGACTTTTCCATATCTAATTGGTCTACATGGAGTGAGCATACATACTATTTATTTTCCTTTAGAAATAATTGTCATATTATTACAGGAATGTGGCTGGGTTCAGTGACTCACACCTGTAATCCCAGCACTTTGGGAGTCCAAGGCAGGTGGATCCCTTGAGGTCAGAAGTTCAAGATCAGCCTGGCCAACATGGTGAAATGCCATCTCTATGCACAAAAATTAGCCAGGTGTGGTGGTGCACATCTGTAATTCTAGCTACTCAGTAGGCTGAAGCAGGAGAATCACTTGTACCCAGGAGGCAGTAGACTGAGGCAGGAGAATCGCTTGTACCTGGGAGGCAGAGGTTACAGTGAGCTGAGGTCATGCCACTGTACTCCAACCTGGGCAACAGAGCAAGACTCTGTCTCAAAAAAAAAAAAAAAAAGAAAAGAAAAAGAAAAAGAAAAAATATATAGGAATGCAATCAGCAAGATCCAGACTACAGGAAACTGTACAGGACATACATCAATTTCTTCAACAAATACATTTTCAGGGTGACAGAGAAAGAGAGAGGTGGAAGGAGGAGATGAACCTAAAGATTAAAGCAGTATTTTCCAAACTTTATTACACATCAGAATCACCAGGGCACTGCATGTAAAGTCCCACCCCCAGATTTTTTTGAATCAGTTGGTTGTGCTAATGCCAGATAATTTGCATTTAGGAATAAGTTCCCAGGTGATACTGCTGCTCCTAATTGTATTCTAGTTGTGTTTTTGTTCAAAGGCATTTACATTTTTTATATAGGCTGGATCTGTGTCCCAGCCCAAATCTCATGTCAAATTATTATCCCCAGTGTTGGAGGTGGGGCCTGGTGAAAGGTGATTGGATCATGGGGGTGGTTTTTCATGGTTTAGCACCATCCCCCCAGTGCTGTTCTTGTGCTAGAGTTCTCAGGAGATCTGGTTGTTTGAAAATGTGTGGCACATCCCCCCTCGTTGGCTACCTCCTGCTCTGGCCTTGTAAGACGTGCCTGCTTCTCCTTCACCTCCCACCATGATTCTAAATTTCCTGAGGCCTCCCCAGAAGCCGAAGCCAACATGCTTCTTATACAGCCTGTGGAACCATGAGCCAATTAAACCTCTTTTATTTATAAATTACCCAGTCTCAGGAATTTCTTTATAGCAACGTGAGGATGCACTAATACAATTTTAAAGACATATTCTAAGACATTATAGATAAAATGATATAATATCTGTAATTTACTGCAAAATCATCTGTGGTGTGGTGGTGAGTAGTGGGGATACTGCAAGCAAAATGAGATTAGGCAGAGTGATAATTCAATACAGGTGATGGGTACAAGAGGCCTTCTTATGTTCTTCTACTTTTGTGTATTCCATGTTTAAAAGTGTTAAAAAGGAAGAATTAAACCTAAATTCTTTTAAATGTCCTCTTCACACCTCTAAAAACAGGTCATCTTTTTATTTAATCACTTCTCATTATAAAAAGAGAGGCAGAGGCATCATTCATAAAAAGGGCAAAGCTTTCATTAATTATGTTTTTACCCAGAAAATGCTGCAAATTCAATCAATCCCGTTGTAACTCAGATGTCAAGGATAACAAATGGTTCCAGCACTTCCACCTGCCAGTATGCATGTGGGAGAGTCACCTGTCCAGTGCAGACACTGCCCTTTCTCTTCCTCACCCTTTTCTTTCCTCCACAGCAAACCTGTCCTATTCAATGATAACACCTAAAAGCCAAATAGACCCAGAAGGTGGCTTCCCATCAGTTTTCAAAGACTGGGATAGGGGAGGCTATCCTCCCCAGCTCTCATTACTAATACATCTCCCAAGATCACTGGATGCTTTTCTATAGGTTATATCTGCAAAGGAGCCCCAGATACAGTTCTCATGCTCCCTTCTATAAAATCATCAAAGCTGGGCGCAGTGGCTCATGCCTGTAATCCCAGCACTTTGGAAGGCTAAGGCCAGCAGATCACTTGAGGTCAAGAGTTCAAGACCAGCCTGGCCAACATGGTGAAACCCCATCTCTACTAAAAATACAAAAATTAGCAGGGCAAGAGAATCGCTTGAACCGGGGAGGCAGAGGTTGCAGTGAGCTGAGATTGTGCCACTGCACTCCAGCCTGGGCAAAAGAGCAAGACTCCATCTCAAAAACTAATAATAATAATAATAAATCGAAATCATCAAAGTTTGGATTTAGTCAGAGTTACAAATACCTACCCATTTATTATGAGGACTAAGCTCTGATTTTTTATCTGGCTCAAATTCCTACCTAAGCAGTCTGGGGAGTCATGCTCTACAAACCATAAATTCTCATCAGATGTGTTTTATTTAACCCTATATATTGTGACTTACTTTCCAATCTGACTCTGGCATAATATCCCGTGACAAATAAGAAAATCAAAATATTTTACCCCAAAACATGTTTCTGTGCCGTATTTTGAAATGTCCCTGCAAAGCCGTCCTTGGTGGGGAAAAATCTGTATCTGTAAAGATCTTCTTCTTTGAGGGCCTCCCAATCCTGAAGAAATTAACTGAGAGTCTGGCATCTTTTATAGATCTTAACAGGAAACATTTGTCATCTATTGTTTCTAAGGGCAGACACTATGAAACTTGAAAAGAACCTCACTCTCCACAATCTTCTATCTTAACCTGAACATTTCCTCGCTATTAATCCCAGGTCTTTAGACAAAACCAATTGTAAATCAAACTATAGGGAGCCACTCCCACCCCTACCCCACTTAGAATTGTGCTGTCTTACTGGACCAAACCAATGTATTTCTCAAATGTATTTAATTGATTTCATGCCTCCCTAAAATGTATAAAACCAAGCTGCACCCGAACCACCTTGGACACATGTTCTCAGGACCTCCTGAGGGCCGTGTCATGGGCCATGGTCACTCATATTTGGCTCAGAATATATCTCTTCAAATATTTTACAGTTTGTCTCTTTCCACTGACAATTACAAATACTCAAAAAGGGAAAAGAGAGATGTAATGAGAAGAAATTGTATCTAAATAGACCGTAGCTTTTCTTTGTATGAAGGTGTATCCTCCTCCCCATGAGGCAACCACTGATCACTGCATTTTAGAACCAGAAGAAATCATCAGTATCTCTAAGATCTGTCCCATCCACTTACCAAATGAGGAAACCAACACCCAGGGAAGTCAGATGACATGGCCAGAGTGAAAAAACTAGCTACTGGCAGAAACTTACCTACTTTCTAGTGAAATAAAAATAAAAAAAGTAAAGAAGTGGGGGAAAGAGGATTAACTCACAGAAGAGCTGCCTTCAGGAAAGTTGCCCATACAGTGAAATTTTTAAATAAAATTATATGTACCTGTTGATTTTTGTTCTAAAACTGGAAATATAGATAGGGCTGTAGTCTATAGATGGACTCAGTTGAAAACATTTGCTAATTTAAACATCAAAGAGGGAGCCAAACACCCCTGGAATGTTGCTGCTATTGGGCTCCGGTGTTGGAAGCAATAGCATTTGGGGTACTTTTCAGTCAACAACGATTACCAACATTTGTGAGCACTAAGCACTGGAGACTAAATGCCCTTTTCTTCATTCCACACTTTGTCCCTATGACAACTCTGCAAGGTAAATTCTACAGATCTCCTCATTGTGTAGATGTGGAAACAGAGACTTAAGAGAGATTAGTAAGTTCCCAGGTTCATCTGTGGGATGGATCTAGGCTATCCTCCCCAGCTGTCATTACTAATACTTCTCCCAAGATCACTGGATACATTTCTATAGGTTGTATCTGCAAAGGAGCCCTAGGCTGCGTGTAGAGAGGGTGGGGAAATATGAAGGCTGAAATGTGGCCCATGGTTTGCTTACCAACTTATGGGGCTGCTTTATACTGGAGGAGGCAATCTTTTAAAATCCACACAGACACTTTTATGAGCCAGTGGTGGCCCAACTCCTTTCTCAACTAGTTCCCATGCCTTGGGAATCCTAACTACAAGGAGTCAACATTCTTGGAATTTTGTCCTGTGTCTGAATGGCTAGTTACCTAATAGAACCAGAAATACTATAGCTCATGCATTTTGTCCATAGGGGTTGCTATAGAATGTATCACAGTCAGCAGCATTCCCTGGGCTGGGATGGGAGCGGGAAGTAACTGCGAGTGGGCATGAAGTAAGTTACTGAGGTTCTATGAAAGTGTCTAAAACTGGAATGTGGTGAAATTTAACAAAAATCCAACTATCCACTTACAGTGAGTGAACTGTATGTAAATTATACTTCAATAAAGCTGATTTTTTAAATACCATGATCAGATCAGCAACTCCTTAAGTTGGAGTCATTCTATAAAATCACTTTATAAAGATAAAACATGTCCAAGAATGGATAAGGTCATGATAAAATTAGCTAAGTGTATGGGATCTAGAGACTCAAAGACCAGGGCTTCCTGGGCTTAGGAGAACCTATGCAGTCACACAGAGCTCTAAGCTCAGAAAGACTCTGCTTAAAGACATGTGGTTTCCATCCATCTTGATATTCTTAATGATTTCATTTTTGAACTTGTGTTTTATAAGTGAAGACCAACAGGACAATGATGCACATGGATGTGCAGAGATCCCTGCAACGTGTCCACACCTTGCCACCCCTTTGGCTTACGCCATACAGCACTCAACGTGTCCCATGAACACAGAATTCTAGTGACTCACAATGTGTAGGAGTTCAGTGAGATTTAAAGCCAGTCAAAACAAGCAGATTACTTCTATGACTAAGCATGAGCAAACAGGGGAAGGACAGCCCCCAAGAGGCCACACTTTCTGTTTGAGGTGGAACATGCTTCAAATGCAGACAGAAGGCTTTCTAAGAAAGACGAATGACCCAGAAACCATAACATTTCCTTTTTGACTCGTTAATTCCCTGCATGAGCCAACCATTCACTCTGAAAATGATGACATCGGAGGAAACGAAAGATAGAGCAACCCATACTTCCTTTTCCTACCAGCCTTTCCTTACTTATCAGTAAACTGAAGGTGGAGAGCATTGGTAGAATGTGCCCATATCAAAAGCTGAATGAAAACAGTTGAGTCTGTTTTGTGCAGCATTTCCACTGTCCTAAGAATGAAATGCATACATACACAAAGAGCTACAAAATACAAATTGTATGTCAGTAATTCCATGGGAATTAAATGCCCTTACATTAGCATTAAAGCTGTCATTACACAATATAAAGATGAATGCTAAAACTCATGCGAATTTAAAATTTTATTTTTTTCTTTACTTAGAATGGCATTAAATAGCACATTTTTTTAAACACAAGTTGAAAGACTATAGAAGAAAGGAAAAGGTGTTATAGTACCTGTAACAGCACTTTGTTCCTGCATTTTAAACAAGGGGTCCTTTGCTCTCATTTTGCACCAGGCTTCACAAATTCTGAAGCAGCCCTTTTAAAGATAAGTGTTCAACCGGGAGCAGTGGCTCACACTTGTAATCCCAGCACTTTGGGAGGCTGAGGTGGGTGGATCACCTGAGGTCAGGAGTTCGAGACCAGCCTGACCAATATGGTGAAACTCCATCTCTACGAAAAATACAAAAGTGAGCCTGGTGTGGTGGCATGTGCCTGTAGTCCCAGCTACTCAGGAGGCTGAGACAGGAGAATTGCTTGGGTCAGGGAAGCAGAGGTTGCAGTGAGCCGAGATTGCATCACTGCACTCCAGCCTGGGCGACAGAGAGAGACTCAATCTCAAAAAAAAAAAAAAAAACAATAAGTGTTCAACCTCCTCACTTGACATGACAAAAATGAGGCTGAAAGATATTTCATGACATGCCCAAGATCACAGTTAAAAGCAGACCCGGCTCTATAGCCCAGGTCCAACTCCCAGACCAGTGGTCCTTCTACCATTCTTGTAGTCCAAAACAAGAAGTTGATTTAAAATTAGGGATTTCTATAAGAATAATATTTCAAGGCCTGGCACAGTGGCTCACACCTGTAATCCCAGCACTTTGAGAGGCCAAGGTGGGCAAGTCACATGAGGTCAGGAGTTCAAGACTAGACTAGCCAACATGGTAAAACCCTGTCTCTACTAAATATACAAAAATTAGACAGGCACGGTGGTGGGAGGCTGTAATCCCAGCTGCTCAGGAGGCTGAGGCAGGAGAATCACCTGAACCTGAAAGTCAGGGGTTGTAGTGAGCTGAGATCACACCACTGTACTCTAGCCTGGGTTAGAGTGAGACTCCAAAAAAAAAAAAAAAAAAAAAAAAAAACTTTAGTTCAGCAAGTTCAAAGAACGACCAAATTAGATACATTTGCAGCAAATAGCTCTCAGAGGCTTTGAAAAATGGCATTGTGGCATTTTGTTTTAAGGAAGTAAACATATTTTCTGAGCCTAGAATTTTCCCCGATCACTAGAGAGCTTAAATAGATTATAAATACAGCATAGAGAGTATTCATGCAAAACCATTGCAGCTAAATGTCTATTTGTAAAGCCAGCTGGTTTCCAGTTAAAAGTTTGTAAAAGAGAAAAAAAATAATACACTTTATTCAAGTATGAACAGAGAAAGGCCTAGTTCCTGCCTCTTTCCTGAGTGTTTAAAGTTCTGTGCCCATAATGGGTACAGGAATGAGATGACCACACTGGACAGAAGAAGTCAAAAGTCTTGCTCCTCCTTTGATGTGAACAACAATCTTGGTAATTATTGACAGAGAAGTAAATACAACCTGCCCTCTAATTTTTGAATTCACAGTAGTAATTATTGTAAGCAAGCTCTAAACCACCTTCAGAAAAATCTGTCTTTAAAAACACAAGATGTGATACGCAAAACAAATAAAATAAAAACCTAAGTCAATCTGATTTGGGTTAAAAAGAATTTTTTTGGTGAAATGTGTACCACTGATTAAATCTTCATGTAGCCTGCAATGCTTTGAGTCCCATCCCAATGTGGCTTATTACCCACTCTCTAATTTCCCTTCCTCTAAACCCTGTCCTCCTGCAGTGCCACGGAACCCACCACCAGCTCCTACAATGTGGCAGGTAAAGTAAACAGTAAGGATTAGAGTCAAAGGTTGGGAGAGGGGAGTGACAAACATAAAAATAAGGCTAACATTGTTTTGAGCCCTTCTTATTTGCTGGGCACTTTGCCATGTGCTTTATGTTCATTATTTTAATGATTCTTCGCAACAGTTCTATGACGATTATCCCATTTCAACATGAGAATACAAAATCCCAGAGAGGTAAAAACTTGCCTCCTAGGTCACACCAAATCTGGAATTCAAAGCCAATCTGACATCAGATAATGAGATGTCTGTGCCTTTGTTTTTCTCTTTACCTCCACCTTCTATCTTCTTATTTTCCCTATATTGCCCATCCTTACAGCATCCTAATGCAGAGACATTGTTCATTCAGGTGGTTGAGTATGGATGGTGATGTATGCAAAGCACTTTATCCAAGGCCACCATTGACCAGGGGCTTTATGGGAATTATTACAGAAAAAGGCACTCTCCTTTGAGCTGATACAGAACAGGGTAGATTGGCTCCCACTCTTTGCTGGACACCCTTTGTCGAGGCACAACCTCTGCAGTATACACCAAAGTCCTGAGCTTACTGTAGTCATTTTGAATAATGGTCATTTGAATGTCCAGTAATTTTAAATGACAGTGATATGATGACACTTGATGTGATTACATGTGGACTATCATGTGGTCTAGAGAAGACAAATATGTCCTTGTAAATATACAAAAGGGGCCAGGCGCAGTGGCTCACGCTTGTAATCATAGCACTTTGGGAGGCTGAGGCAGGTGGATCACAAGGTCAGGAGTTCAAGACCAGCCCTGCCAACATAGTGAAACCCAGTCTCTATTAAAAATACAAAAAATTAGCTGGGTATGGTGGCGCACGCCTGTAGTCCCAGCTACTTGGGAGGCTGAAGCAGGAGAATTGCTTGAACCCGAGAGGCAGAGGTTGCAGTGAGCCAAGATCGCGCCACTGCACTCCAGCCTGGCGCCTGGGGATGGAGTGAGACTCTGTCTCAAAAAAAATAAAAATAAAAAAATAATAATAATAATTTATAGGTTTGTTTCTGTAGTTCTCTCTCTCTGAGCCTCAACTCCCAGGAGACTGAATAAAGCCTAGAGACTTGGGTGCTGTTGAATAGACTCATTAAACTCAATAGCCCTTAATTGGCAGACACCAGGAGGAAGCTCCATGTGTCTTATACATTAGCGTTCCCAAGAGGAAGCGGAATGCAACCATTATGGAAATAAATTGAATCAATAACAGTTTGCCCAAACACAGTGCAAGCCAGTGGGTAAGATAAGAACTAGGTCTGCTTTCAAAACAATGGTCTGATTCTAACCCTGTTGATAACTTTCTTCCTATTCAAGAACTATGCTCTGTTCAACTTGTCTGAACCTTCATGTAGCCATTAATATAGGAAAAATGAGTTGTTTCCTTTGTTGTAAGGGAAGCCTTCAGAACACTTTGTCACTGTGGAAGTCTCTAGAATTTACAGCAGGGAATCAAATATTTTACTGAGAGGCAAAAAAAAAAAAAAAAAAAAAAAAGCAGCTAATCATTTGGTATGGCTCAAAATGCTAACATTTCCAGATGGGTACAAAACATATTCTCATTTCTAAAGCATATTGTAAATATTCATATATTATATTAGGGTCTTGATTTTTTTCAAGAAGTAGTAAGTCAAGCTATCTTATTACAACACCAAAATTTGGCTAATTGCATAATCAGCGCATTACATCTACCATAAACCATAGCAAGTTTTCTGCCAGCATGACTGCTATGAAACCAGCCCTTTTGAGGTCCAACCTCAGAGACCCACATAATAACAATGGCTGCCATTTTAGGTGACAAAGACTTGGACTGTATAAATCTCAAACCAGAAAAGACTCCAGTGAACCATCACAGTCTTGCTAGTCTTCAATAACTGGAGAATAGAGCTATAATTTAGTTTGAAGTGTGTATGGGGAGAATTCACGGTGGGAATCTGAGCCTCAGAGAATGCAAAGTCAACTCACTACTAATAGGAAGTCACATCGGTGGCAGCAAATCCTCTGAAGTGGCAAGTTTCTTTCAGGAGATACTGTGCTAAGATTAAAGAAAAAAAGTTTGTAAGGAAAGGAAGCAAGTGTCAAACAGATAGCAGACTTATTTTCAGGATTATGTAAAGCACAAAAACGAAAGGACTTCCACCGTGCAGTGTTGTCATGGTTACCTGATCTCTTATCAAAAAGGAGAATCAAGCAGGGAAGGGAAACCTGGAAGAGGCAGTAACCAGAGAGGCCTGCACCTCCACATGGGCTTTTCATCCAATTGAGGTTATTTATGAGGGTATAAAATAAGAGATGACATTTTGCTGCTGTAGATAATTTTTAAAGGAGCTTCTTTTGCTATGCAGAGTACTTCATTCTGCTGCGCTTTCTAAAGCATGAAAACACGATGGCTAACCCATCATTGTTCATGAGAATCTAAATGAACAGGGGGAAAAAAAGGTATGTTTAAAATTTCCCCCCAATGCAATAAAAATAAAAAATCTTTTTCCAAACTACAAACTTAGTATATAGGATGAGTTGCTTTCTTAAGAAAGCTGCATTTATCTCCTCCAAAAAATGTTAGAGGATTTTATTTGGAGATTACCAGTTTAAAAGAAAAACTGGTAAATTCTTTTTAGAGATTAAAAAGAAAAATCAGGAAAGGAGGCGGCGGCGGCGGTGGGGAGGGGAAGAAAAAAGAAAAATCTCCTTGGTTTCCACTTCACAATTAGCATAGAATGAAGGACAATTTACCAGGCTGTCCTTCTCCCTAAGCTCCACCTACCTCTACAAATGCATCACCTTTCTGCCCATCACCTCCCCTAACCCTCATAAACCATTGTCTCCGATAAACGTAAACATTGCTGGGCACAAGGTTTTGCTTTTCCAAATCACAATCTTGCTCTCAACACACCTAACAACAGCTTGCAAAGTGCCCTTTTCTCCAGTGACAGGTAGTCAGAATATCTACAAGGCCACTAGCATGAAAAGACTCAGCCTAAGAGAAGAAATGGAAAGTTGACCCTATTTATTTTATCTGCTTGGGAGGGGGAGGAGGAAGAAAGCAATAAAGATCAGTCATTTCTTTAACAGCTCAATCTCTGAATTACTCCCATTTCTCATTTCCCCTGGTAGAAAGACACTACCTCTAACTGGGTAAACCCTGCAAAGGGGACAAATAAGCCTTAGACTCAAAGTAACTGACTTCTCTCAGAGAGAAAATGTTGAGAATTAGCATTCATTGAAACCCTACTATGATCTAGACATCGTACTAAGTGCTTTAGTGGTAATATTCTATTTATACAAATTGCATGCCTGGGAAACCATGTCCTCACTAAATATGAGGACGCTAAGGCTCAGAAAAGAGAAGTAACTTGCCCTAACTCACAAGAGCTTACTTCTAAACTCACTTACTGCACCACCTAACACTAGAGAAGGCAGAGCGCTAAGTGGTTCTTATCCAGATTCGTTCCACTCCCTATGAAATGTTTTGGAAATTTATAGAATTTCTCTTCAGTTTTATCATTTACATATTGAAACACATTATTTTCTGTTACATTTTTTAACTTTCTATTTTATATTAGAATTTGTATTTCATATGTTTGTGTCATTGTGTGGATAATTAGGTTATATCACCTACAAATTTCATTTTAGAATAGTAAAGGGATATCTCAAAATATGTATTACATAAAGGGAGGCTTTGGGCCTGAGAAGGCTGAGAACCACTGCACTAAATTGTTATTCCCAGAATAACTGAGAATTGACTCCAATTTTTCTTTAAAATGTGGGACACAAGCATTTCTCAAGTGTAAAAAGAGGAGTCATTGTTAGTGACATATAACTATTAGTTTCTTACAATAAATTAAACATCTTTCTAAACATTAATGGTGGGGCAGGGTAGGTGACAGGGAGAAGAAAGGAAATCCAAATTCATTTATAAGAGACATCCCTGCCTTTTCACTGGAAAGTCAATTTCTTTGATACATTAACTCCTCAGTCTCAAACATTTATTTAAGGCCAGGTACCAAGCCTAGGGCCCTAGCCTCAGGGAGAGAGAAAGCAAACTGCAAAGTGAAGCTACCATTTCAATGCTAATGTTATGCACAGAGCTAGAAATAAGAAATAATTAAGCCTTCACTTAGCCATTAGGAAAATGGGATAAAAGGTGGCTTCTCATTCTTTTGTTTCTGAGTCTCCTGCTGCCGATGCCCTTAGAAGGACATCCCCAGGTTATTTTATCTGCAGAGTCTCTAGAATCCTGGCATAGTCTCTGGAATATGCATTCACTTGGGAATTGCTCCAGGGAAACCTGGACTTTAGAGCTACTTTAATGTAGCAAGTAGTTGCAATTAACTCACCTATTTGATTTTCTGTGTGATACAGAGATACTGCTTCTTTCTCCAACTCTTTTGGAAAGAAGAGCTAAAGATAATATCAGAGATAATAAATTCTCTTTCATTTTTATTTTATTATTTTAGGTCTAATACCTTTCAACAAGTGCCCTTATTCAACATGTATACAATATAAGAAGAAACCACAGGATATCTCTAGAGCTAAATTGACTTCTCAAAGTTTATTTCTTTTGATAAGAAACCATGTTTTAATGGAGGGAGGAAACTTTATGGTGAGTAGCTGAGGTTTCAAATTTTATTCAGGCTGTATTTTTACTAGAAACAATATTGTTTTTTCTTTGTAGAATACTAAAAGATTAAATTTCATATTTCAATTTTTGTAAAGACTCCAAGATCCAAATCCAACTCTAAATGTGAATGTTTGACCCCATATCCTCCTTACATTAACAATACAGCTTACACATAAGTATGAAGCAACGCACAGCCACCCACAACCAGCACAAATGATACTTGGGTCTTACAGCTACATGCTGTAGAATGGACTCATCTAATATTTTCAGCATATCTAAATAGGAGACAATATTAGAAATAAAATATGAGTCACAAGATGTAATGAAAATGAGATTAGCCTTTTATAAGTCTCTATTTTATGCAATTATGGATTTTAGACCATCATTCTGGGTTCCATCTTTACAGGATAAAATCCAAGTGTTCAAAATTGAAACAGAGACTATAATTGTTTATACATAGGAGATGTTTAGATAATTTATTTTTCATAAAAGAAGCAACATGGAGTAATAAATGGTCAGTTACATAAAAACCCTATCTGGTATGTTTTCAAGGGATTTGATTAGGATGGCCACATCAAAGAATATTTATTTATTATAGGTATACAATCTTCTTAGGTCTGCTGGGCAGATTTTAGATAAGCAGTAGCAATCACAGGTGTCCCAGTGACATCCATAGAAAGCTCTGTGTAGCCTAAGTTGTCTGAATGACCTCTTCAAGGGCATCTCTTCTTACCCTAAGAAGTCTCTTCTCTGAATTGGATAGTCCTCAAGGTCAAAATCTACTTGGCATCAAAAGCTACTATAGTAGATGTATTAGTCAGTTTTCGCACTGCTATAAAAAGCCTCTTTGAGACTGGGTAATTTGAAGAGAAAAGTGATTTAATTGACTCAGTTCCGCGTGGTTGGGGAGGCCTCAGGAAACTTATAATCATAGCAGAAGGGGAAGGAAAAGCAGGCACCTTCTTCACAAGGCAGCAGGAGAGAGAAATGAGCAAGAGCAGGGAAAATTGCCCTGTAAAACATTAGATCTTGTGAAAACTCACTCACTATCACAAGAACAGCATGGGGGAAACTGCCCTCCCCACCTCCCCCGCTGCACACCTAGGGATTACAGGTCTTTCCCTCAACACATAGGGATTACAATTAGAGCTGAGATTTGGGTAGGGACACAGAGCCAAACCATATCAGTGGACTCCAAACCAGGCCCATTAAAAAGTCATTTGATTTAGATCCCTATGGCACATCAACTAAACACAGTGAAAACATCAGAACTTTGTTGTTGTATTATCTCAATCCTCTCTAACCTCAACTTGAGTGCCTATTAGTATCTCTAGTTTTATTCTACCACCATTTCTTTGCACATCCAGATTATTCTTGTTACCCCTATATTCAAACAAACTGAAGCATGAAATGATCCAGACGATCTACCTTATGTGACAAAGCAAGTCATCCACAGCAGAAACCTGCTAAATGCCCAGTAACCTATTGATGAATTCAGGATGGGGTCTAAAAGCCCCTGAAACTTCTTGAATTGACCTTATCTATGGGAAACACATGCTTACTTGTCTTTGGTTTCCTGCAAATATTTCCTCTTTATTTTCAAATTGCAAAAACCATGCAGACTTGAGTATATGAAAGATGACCACAAAACAATAAAATCAACCATCATGTGTGACTCACATGTACTTAGTTCCTGTAAAGGTTCATGGCTACACTTATGTAGAACTTTAAACAAAATTACTCTGACAAATAGTATTTGAAACATTAGTATATTTATATCCAAACCTGTTCCAGAAAATATTTGAAATATTTGAATATATATTCAAGAATATATATATTCTTATAAACTATAATAATATATATGTGTATGTGTCTATATATATATATATATATATGGTGGAGGAAGATTGGCATATATATGGAAGCAATAGGGACCTACACAGTTACTAAAATTTGTTCAGAAAATGGCCCTGAGTCTCCTGGAAACCAAAGCAGAAAGAAAAACATGATCACTTACAAAATTCATATTTGCCATAAGGAAAGGGCATACCAGATCTTCCAATATCTAATAATTTACATAATTACTGATGTACAGTATGGTAATAAGGCATAATTGGTTAAGTAATATACACAAATTGCTACGAATTATTCATTTATTCATTTCATAAATGTAATGTGCCAGGCCTCAGGGATAGTAAGAAAAAGTCCCTGACCTTGAGGAGTTTTCAGTGTAATGAATGAAGAGAGAGACATTCAAATAAACAGTTAAATCACAATATATTGACTATTAAAGAGAACCATGAACAAGACGTAGTGCCTTCATAACCTGAATTCCACATAACCAAGCGAAATTTTGATTTCCTCCTCCTACTATTTTGTGTATTTTCCAGAATTCAGGATCAACATGCAGCATGCAGTCCCGACCTTTACACCATGGAATCAGTAGCACCACTGGGACCGGTAAGTGCACTTGCCCCAAGCACAGCCGAGCTCCCCGTGTTCCTGCCCATACCCCAAGGCATCCAGCCCTCTTCGTGATCCTCTCTTATTCCATCTTTGCCACCCTTCTCCCCTGTACTTGTCCTTGAGCAGTTATGCAATTGCTCCCTTCCCTTGGTTAAAGACCCAAGGCCAAGGAGAATCTGTGATTTGGGGTTTGGAATTATTTACTGGGATTCTCAGCAGAATTCTCATGTTGTAAGGGGACAAAGGTACACTCAGGGAGGAAAAAGGGCTCAACAGTGTTGGCTCTGGATCCTTAGGATATGAAGAGTCTTGAATCTAAGGGATGGAGGAGGACACAATGGGACCAGTGCTGCTAGTCCAGCCTCACAGCCAGGCAAGCCAGTAATAATTATAATAATACTAACAACAAAAACAACAATAATAGCTGTTTGATACTTCAGAAATGATGTGTTCAAGAGTAAATCAGGTTTGCCTCAGGTGTAAGATGATGTCAAGGTCAACAGGAAGGCTTTCTGGGCTTTCTGAATAAATATCCACTGAGCTTCTTGACAGTGCATGCAATTCCTTTAACACAGGGACAAAGTTTTTCCCCTTCACAATTAGAGATAAAAGCCTTAAAAATGTAAATGTGTAGGAAAGGTGACACACTGGTATTGATTTGCTTCAGTCAACGTGCAAATGATGGTATCAGAAACTTTCTCAACTCCCTCCTCTGCTTGGATTCTTAAAACAAGAATTTAGTAGTTTTTACATCTGTCCTTGCTCATGCTCCCTGGATTCCACTCTCCCTTGATTCCTCTGCCCTCCAATATTACAAATCTCATTCATTCAGCATCCTAATTGCTAAACACTATCCTAGACACTTGGGATACTGCAGTGGACAAAACAGACAAAAATCCTTTCCCTAAGGGAAAAGATAAAGCAGTAAAGAGAGAATTTGGGGTCTAGGGGAGAATGCTGAAATTTTAAATAGGGTGGTCAGGGAAAGCTTCCATAAGAAGGTGGTATTTAAGCAAAAACTTGAAGGAGGTGAGGGAGCATGCATTCTAGGCAGGAGACACAAGTGCAAAGGCCCTGAGGTCTAACATCCCTGGGACAGAATGTGCGTACTCAAGAGATGGTCACCAAGGAGGCCAGTGAAATGAAGTCACCAAGATCTTAAAGGTCATAACAATTGGCTTTTACTCTGAGTGAGATGGGAAACTACTGGAGGATTCTGAGCAGAGGAGTGATATGATCTGAATTATATTTTAATAGGATCGTTCAGCTGCTGTGTTGAGAACACACTGAAGGGCAAAAGAATGAAAGCAGAGAGTCCTTTTAGGAAGCAGATGCAACAAATCCAGATAAGAAAAAAGAAAGTGGCCTGAACGGGGCCTTAGCACTAGGGAGTTAGCAGTGGAGGTGGTTTGAAGTGATCAGATTCTGGACATATTTTAAAGGTGCAGCCAACAGTATTTGCTAAGAAATCAGATGTAAAGTATCAGAATAAAAGAAGAGCGAAGGATAACTTGGAGGCTTTGGACCTGAGCAACAGGAAAAATGGAGCTCCTGTTTCCTAGGCTGGGGAGGATTTGGGGAAGCATTAGGCACAGGAGTAGAATATCAGGAGCTCAATTTTAAGTGCTTACTAGACATCCAAGTGAGATATTAAGATAGGCAGCTGGATATGCAGTCTGTAGTTTTGGAGAGAGGTTCAGCCTGGTATTTAAAGTCATGATACTAGGGGAAAACCAACATGGGAGGAAGTGTAGATTTAAAAAGACAAGAGGACGAACTGGTCTCTGGCGCAGTCCAACCTTTAGAGGTTGCGGACTTGGAGACGAACCTGAAAAGAGGAGAAGGAACAGCCAAAGAAGAAGTAGAAAAACTAGGCAAATGTGATGTCCCAGAGGCCAAGGCAAGAGATTATATCATGAGAAGGGACTGATCACATGGGTCAAATGCCACAGGTGGGTCATGGAAAAAGAGGACTTTTCACTGACCATTGAATTTCGCCATCTGAAATTCTTTGATGACTTTGACAGGGAAGATACGATAGAATGATGGGCACATTCCTACACTCCACCACTGCTCATTGAAGTTAATTCAGGAGAAGAAGAAAGATGAAAAATAAGAGGCAACTAATAAAGAAACTTCTTTCGAGATGTTTTTCTGAGAGTGGAAGGGGAGAAACAGACAATGGCTTGAGAGCAAAATGGCAGTTCAAGATGGTTTAAGATAAAAGAAATATTAGTGGCTGATATAAATGGAAAAAAACTGTTAAGACAAGAGAAAGGAGAATTCTGAAGCAGTGGCCTTGAGCAGGCAGAAGTGATGGGATTGAATGAAAGGGAAGAGAGACTGTCTTAAAAAAAAACAAAAGGTGGAGGAAGGGATTGGCCTTAGGAATATGGACAATGACCCATCTTTTCTACTAATCCTTCCTCTCAGCCTTTTTTTAGCATCTTTTGGCTTCCCCGTTGCAAAACTAAGAGCAATAGACAGAATGTTTGCATCCCTCAAAATTCATATGTTGAAATCTAATCCTAATTTGATGGCACTTGGAGGTGGGGCCTTAGGGAGGTAATTAGGGTGAAGCCTTCATGAATTGGATTAGTGTCCTTACAAAGGAGAGCCCAGAGAGATTCCCTTGCCCCCTCCACCATGTGAGAACACAGCAAAAAATGGCCATGTATGAATGAGGAAGTGAGCCCTCACCAGACACCAAATCTATAGCCACCTTGATCTTGGACTTCCTAGCCCCCAGAACTGTGAGAAATAAGCGTATGTCGTTTACAAGCCAATGGTATTCTATCAGAGCAATGTGAACACACTAGGTCAGTAAGCAATCTTCAATTGCATCTACCTATGTTCTGTATCTTTGCTTCCTTCTCTTTATAGTCTGTTGTCTTTAAAACATTGCCCACATCTGCTCTGCTCCTGTGGTTCCCTTTGTTTGTTGGCTTGAGATAGCCCGGCTTCTGTATCCCAGTAGCTCTGGAATTGCCTATTTCAAGGAACTGTTCTTTTATTTTTTTCTTTACTGAACCCTTCTAACTATTGACTGCTTTCCTTTCTAGAAACCTGTCACCCTTTACTATATTGTGTATCTCTATCCATGGGCTGGCCTTCTGCCCCATTCCCTGGACTCATGTTCCTCTGCCTTACACTTCAAATGTTAGTGTTTACTGGGTTTTCACAGACATCTTCTCATTTGACAAAAGAATATCACTTATCTAATCCCAGCGGGGACTCCAGAATTTTCACACAGGGCTAGGTGATTTGTCTTGATGCTGAGTCTGCAGAGTAGGCTAACTTCTTCTACCTGCATCCTCTATGTGTTTGGGGAAGCTTATTAAGTGGTGATGTAGATTTAAGGGTGACTTAATCCTCCCCCATCTCATTACCTCTTGTTTCTCTGCTGCCAAAGCTTCAACTGCCACCTACATGTGGGGCTATTTTACCCAATAAGTACTAAAGGCACAGTATCTTTTCAAAGTCAAAGAAGATAAAAAAAAAAAAAAAAAAGAAAGAAAGGAGGAAAAGAAAGACAAAGACAAGGAAGGAGGAGAGAGGAAAACTACACAATGAAATTAATAATATTTTAATTAACTGCCAACAATTATGTCAAAAGTCTACTTAACTCGTGTATGATTGTCCGCTATATTGTACATTACATATTTAAGTATATTTTTATATGTTATAGGGAAGAGCTTCCAAAAGTCACAGTGATTAGGGCCTATCAAACAGTTATTTACTGAAAATGCAAGCTAAAACTTCTTCCTGAGCTCCATACTCTTCTTTCCAATTGCCTACTACACCTAGTCACCTCAATGACCACAGGAATCTCAAACACAACACATCCCTAAATAAAATCGTCTTTCTTCTCAAATGTCCTGCTAGAGTTTATGCAGTAAAAAATAGCATGAGCTTGAGCATCAGTCAGTTTTTTAGGTTCAAATTTCAACTCTTTGAGTTAGACATTTTATGAGAAATAAGACTTTTAAATGGGTCTTTGTCATTTACTAAGAATTGCATTTCAGGAAGGCAAGGAAAAGAGTTCTTACCAGCTAGAGATGTAAGCAGTTGAAGGCAGTAAACTCTGGTGAGGGCTGTGAAAGAAGCTCGTCAGGATATAGTGAGGAGCAAGGCAAGGAGAGGTCAAGAATGTATTTGGTGGGGGAATTGGAGAGACTTCTCACAGAGAGTAATAGTAGAGCTTTGTCTAGAAGAAGAATGACTTAAGCAGCCCAGGGCTTGGCTAGGAGAGGAGGAGAGAGAACAGCATGAATTAGCATGGTCACCTGGGACCACCAACAGATTTCTGAGCACAACAGAGGAAATTGGGAGAGGGGCTTGCATCTGATCAGAAATAATGGAGGACCTTGCTTACCTGGAGCCAGAATTTATCCTGAGGCTACAAGCGAGTCATAGAGAACTTAAGCAGGGGACTATTATGATCAGATTTGCATTTGAGAAACATAACTTTGGTAGCAACAAGGGGGATAAATTAAGACCAGATTGGAGGTGGAGAGAATCCTAATAAATGACTGTGAGCATTCCAACCAGAAACAATGAGGTAATTAAGGCAGAGGAGTGAGAAGGAAAGAAAGGGAAAGCTTTAGGAGGGTGCTAAAGGGTAATTCTGACGGGTGTGACTGATGAGAGCCAAGAGGAAGTTGAGAACAGGACTTCTGGGTCTGTGGCTCAGAGGCCCATCCAATTATTAAGACAAAATGAAATAATATATGCCTGGTATATGGTAGAAGCTCAAAGTATATTCTTTCCCTTCCTTGTTCTCTCTTATTACTGGCACCATCACCTACTCAGTAACTGAGGCCAGAAATGTGGCAGTAATTCTAGTATCCTCTGCCCTCTATCCTCCACACCCAGAGCTGATGGTACTGAACCAGGTGAGGGGAAGACAGAGGCTAAAAAACGGGAAAAGTCCTCAGAAGTTCAGTTTCCTCTGGTCTGAGTGTTTGTTGTTTGTTTTTTTGTTGAAGGAATAGGCAAACGGGAGCCCAGGTTCAAGGTGTTGTGTGGCTTGCCCACCTTCGGGGCTTGCACAGGGTTAAATGCTAGGTAAACTCTGGCCCCGCCCACTGCAATGCCGGCTCCTTCCCCATCCAGCTGGTTCTCTTCCCAATTTCCCAGCTCCATTCCGGCTTCTAAATTATCAGGTGCTTGGCTAGTGTCTTAAACTTAAAATATGTCAGAAAAGTCCATTCCCTCCCCAAGGGAAATGGCTAACCAGATTTTAAACCAAGCTGAATAAAGTTTGGAGTCATTTTTCGAGGAGGTAGTGTTTTATTTGTTTAAGTAGTGAGGGCTGGAAAAGGCAAAACTACAGGGACAGAAAAGAGATTCACTGTTGCTAGGGACTAAAGGTGGAGGGAAGACGACCCAAGGAAACGTTGTGGGGGGTGATAGAAATGTTCTAGAAGTTGATTGTCAGGTTGGTTACTAGACTGCCATACTTTTTTTCAAAAGGCATGAAACTACACGAAAAAAGCATAAATTTGTATGTAAATTACACATCAATAAGCCTGACTTTAAATTTTTAAAAAAATGAAGAAACAAATAAACAAATTTCTAAGCAGGTAGTAAGGGCTCAGTAAATGTTTGCTAAAGTAATAATGATGGGTACTGATAAGGCAGCCGGCTGCCAAAGCTGCAGATTGTACTCCCTCCTTGAATGTTTGCATTTTAATAGAGGATTCTTAAAGCTGGAAAAAGCCTTTAAGGTCCAAAGAAGTTTGTCTTTAACAGGATGCATCTTTTTTCAAATGCAAAGTATTTTATTGCAAGCCAGAGGGGGAGTTCTAGATGAAAGGGAAGGCTAGCAGGAGAGCTGGGAGGCCAGGAGTAAGGAGAATTTACCTGTCTCTAAACTTGCAAACCTCTGAAGGGAGGGTATGCATTTTAAGTAGAGGTACTCTCCTCTGCTGTTTATCCACCGTTTTCATCACAGGCTTTACCTGCATTAAAATCCTGGCCCATGATATTGGATTCTTATTGGAAAAACAATTGGTGTCGATGGACAGAGGCAGAAGGGTACTACATTTAAATTCAGCTTGGAAAATGAGAGTGGAGTGAATTAGTGCCCAGCAGCTGGAATAGGGGCTATTTAAAGTCAACCCAGGCTAAAATCTGTTTCTACCCCACCCCATATGGACCAAGCCAAATGCCAGCCTTGACCTACCAACTTTTTCCTCTCCTGTTCATTTGCCAATCAGGTGCCAGAGGATTAGAACTGATTTTAGCTTCATTTTGCCAGTCACATCTTGCTGATAACCAAGAAACCGTCTGATCTTTGAAACGGATATTCTCTCCTGTGTTTCTTTAAAAATTGCTCTCTGATCTTGTAATACCAAAGCACCTCGATTTTCTTTTTAATTCAAATTTCCCCATCTGACAGGACAAGGATTCTCTTTTATAGGCCACTCAGGGAACTAATTTCTTTCTAAGCCATTCAAAGCCCAAAATGTCGAACTCTTGATTTTTCTTCTGTCACCCTGGACACGTTTCTCTGTTTCACTTCCCCAGAGTGTATGTGAGCACTTGTTTGAACCTACGTGGTAACATCTGTCATCCTTGGCAGTAAAAAATTGAGGAGTCGGGAGAGTAGGAAGAGTCTCTTTCCACTGCGTGCCCCTGGCACCCCACCCTAGGGGAGAGGTGGTGGGGGTCCTGCTTTTTCCTTCGGTTAAGTTCATCAATATTGCCAGAACTGTCCATTCCTCACCCTTCCCCGGGTGGTAGTTCAGGAGAAGGGGGCATTTGACTGCTGGGCTGGAGAGGAGGTGCCCGGCGACAGGAACAGCAGTGGCCTCCTCTGTCAGCAGCAGCTCCCACAGCACCCCAATCAACTGCCCCAAGACAGTTATCACCTGGCTCTGTCCACCTCTGCCCTCAAACTGCCCCTCCATCACTGACCCTCCCTGTCTCACAACCCTTGACCTGGTGCCTCCAGCTCTGTTTCCCTGGCACAGTCCTCTGGGGCTTTCTGAGCCCCTACCCCCTCTCTACCCTCACCAATAACAAAACACAAGACTCAGCCTGTTAATTGCTTCCTTCCTACCAAGATGGTAGCTAGTTGACTACACCTGCTGACATTGTTCTAACTTATGCCTGCAGAGTTGATGAAAGGGTTCTACTCCTTTTGAAGTTCAATAAGAGCTAACTTTTATTGAGTGAGACTACGGTGTCAGGCAGGGTGCTAACCTCAGTTATGTCAGTTAGTCCACATATGGAAAGAAGGAGCAGAGAGGTAGCAGCTGTGATTGACACCAGTGCCTGACCCATAACCATGCCCACACTAATTCTGCCCTAAACAGGTCACTAATCCTCCCCGCCCTCCCTGCCCCAAATCCCAGGCTATTCTATTTGGAATTAAGCAGGACCCAATGATGAGGGACATCAAAGGCATTTTACTAGTCTGAAGGATTTAGGGAACTCTTCTAGAAAGTTCTGTCATCCACCTAATCCAGTGATTGTAGGACCTACAAAATCAAAGAAATAAAAATGCCTAAGAAGCAGTCCAGGGCAGGTTACAGACTGTGGAGCACTGCTGCTCAGTTCCTTTCTTTTTATTCTTTAAATTTAGTTGAGACCAGGCACGGTGGATCATGCCCACAATCTCAACACTTTGAGAGGCTGAAGCAGGAGAATTGCTCGAACCTGGGAGGCAGAGGTTGCAGTGAGATGAGATCATGCCACTGCACTGTAGCCTGGGTGACAGAGTGAGACTGTCTTAAAAAAAAAAAAAAAAAAAAAAAACCTTTAAAAATTGTAAAAGCATTTTTTCCTATATACAATACAATGGATCTACATATAAGTATAGTTCTTCATATGATTGGCTGAAGAAAATGTTGAGCTTATGCCAAATATCTCCTTGTTACCTTCTTATGGCTAAAGCCCTCTTGGTAAAATTATCACGTTGACTCTGTTTAAAAAATCTTAAAAAAAAAAAAAAAAAAAAAAAAACAAGAAAAAAAAGAGAAGAAAGAAAGAAAGTAAAAAGAAAACGGCTGAAAATCATTTCCACCTTTACATGGTATTAGGTGTTTGAAGGCTTCAGAAAACCTTAAGAGAATTTGTTATGATTGAAGATTAGGTCTTCAGGAATAGAAAAAGAATGATTTTTCCCTAAAATGAGGCATTTCATAACAAGAAAAAATGAAAGCAAGAGAATGTTGAATTTGAAGTGAATGTGAAACTCGAAGAGATTCTTGAATGCTTGATTCATTGCTTTCTAAAAGCCTTTAAAGATGTCAGCTTCCTGAGGTTTTTATGTTCTCTGCTGCGTTTAGCAGACCAGGTTAATTGTGGATGGTACAGACTGTCAGGAAGAACAGAGTGCTTTGATGAGTCACTACACTTAACCTTCAATGGTGAGGGAGCCAATTATCTGCTCCCTAACCTGTGTAGACACTTACTTTCTTTCTTCTTCCTAATAGTTACCCAGATTTATGATCATTGAACATCTCCTTAGGTCCTAGTGCAAACGTAGGCAGACGACATGAAAGAATATCAACCTCAGATCTATTGATTTTGTTACAGTCAACCCTAAATGGAGCAGATTATCTGTACGACATGGGCAATACTGATGAGTAGCACCTACTCCCCTGAAGGAACACAGCTGGATGCTGCAGAGACCAGTCAACGGAGACAGCTGCCAACTGGGCCTAGGATGCTGTGAAAAGACTGCACCAGAGAAGGCACTGTATCAGCCGCTGACATGGGAAGCAGTGACGATATTCATAACATGCCTCACATTTAGGTCGTATAGTCTACAAATTTCAAAGCGCCTTTACATCCATGTGATTATTTAAACCTCCGAACACTGTAAAGATAAAATCACCCATGTTCCACACACGGGGGCACAGACCCTAGAGAGGTTTAATGCTTTGCCCAGTATTGCAAAACCTGTGAGCTACAAGATGAACTGTCAAAGCCAGGTGTTCTAATTGCAATACTTGTGTTAAAGCAAACTAAATATGGCCTGAGAATGACTCTGAACTTTTTTTTTAAGAATCAGAGCCTCACTCTGTCACCCAGGCTGGAGTACAATGGCATGGTCTCAGCTCACTGCAACCTCTGCCTCCCAGGTTCAAGCAATTCTCCTGCCTCAGCCTCCCAAGCAGCTGGGATCATAGGCATGCACCACCACACTCAGCTAATTTTTGTCTTTTTAGTAGAGACGGGTTTCCATATTGGCCAGGCTGGTCCTGAACTCCTGACCTTAAGTGATCCTCCTGCCTCAGCCTCCCAAAGTGCTGGGATTACAGGCATGAGCCACTGTACCCAGCCTGACTCTGTACTTCTATATTTGAGTCCTTTTGGATGAACTGCAACCTAACTTAACAGGTAGACAAGATTGAAACCCTAACTTAGAGGTATGCTCCTGCAACAATGCTGAGACTTGGCCAATCCCAGCAGCCATACTTTAATCACTCCCACACTGCTGAGTGTTCAAACTGTTTACAATAGGGCAAATGTGGAGCTGTAACCAATCCAGCTGTTGCCGTACCTCACCTCCGATTTCTATATGTCACTTTCTTTTTTTGTCTATAAATTTGTTCTGACCATGAGGCATCCCTGGAATCTCTCTGAATCTGCTGCAATTGGGGCTGCTGGATTCACGAATGGTTCATTGCTCTATTAAACTCCTTTGAGTTTAATTTGGCTGAAGTTTTTTTTTTTTAACACTTGTGAACTTTCACATTGCTTGCTTACAACGAAATTTTATTCAGTATTACTGTGGGCCAGATCTTCCACTAGATAAAAGAGGATTGGGGGGAAAAAAGGCATAGATCTTTTTTTTTTTCAAGGAACTCAAGACCTTTCAAGGAGGACAGACAGAAACTGAGGCTATAATCCTAAATGATGAAGCAATAACTGAGTCAAATGGTAGGAAGGCACTCTGGACTACTTCAAGTGGGGCCAAACTGTTTTCTAAGGAAGCAGCGACTCGTGTAGTGGTAAGAAAAGACTTTAGACTTATCATGTCTTCTCCTTTCCAGTTCTTGCCTTAAACTCTTTAACTACAGACTAATTCTTTTGACAGTACAAGATATGAGGTTAAGAACTTGGGCTTTAGGTCACACAGTTCTGGGTTTAAAACCTGTCTCTGCCTGTTACTAGCTTTTTGAGATAGAGCAAGGTGACTTTGAGCCACATTAAGATCCAGTGCACTCCTTTGTCCAGGGAGAATGGTAACAAAACTATTTGCCATTTAAGGTGACTGTGAGGGCTACATGAGAAGATGTGTTCAAAGTGTTTAATACCTCGCCAGGTGTACAGCAAGGGCTCAATTAACATTGGCATGATGATGCTGCTGCTGATGATGATGATGATTAAATATCTTGATTATTGGAGAAGAGAAAGGAGAATGAAGAGAAGGAAGGGAAGAACTTGGGTGATGGGGGCTTAAGAGAATTTTTACTTAATTCATATCTTGCAGATTCCAGCTAGAAGTTAAGGAATCTGCAGCAAATTGGGAAACCACAGGTTAGGAAGATGAGGGTAGAGCACTGGGGTTCAGCTGGATACCTGAAGTATAATGGTTTACGAGGCAAGTATAAGTTTCCCCGCCAGGCAATGATGATATTAACAAACAGCCCAGTCACTCTGACTCTGTCACCAGAACAGACCAGCACATTCTGAAGCTTCTACTAGACCCATCAGCCCTTCTCTGGCCCACTCACAGCCCCTCAGGGATTCCTGCCCTAGCCTGAAGTCCCCACATGAGTCTTAGGCCATGTCTTTCCCAGAATACCCAATCCAAGGTCTGACTTCCCAACTCTAGAATTCTGGCTTTCTACATATCACACCACTGTGGCATAATTCAGTATTAAAGAGGATGGCCCTGGACTCCCTGATTTCAAATCCAGGCTCTGCCACTTACTAGTTGTTTAACCATGGCCAAATTCCTGATCCTGTGTACCTCAGTCGCCCCCATCCATAAAATGGGGACAATATTATCAATGGCATAGGGTTTTACGAAGTTCAGCTGAGTGCTTAGAATTGTGGCTGGCACCGAATTTAAGTGCTCAGTGAATGTTAACTGTTATTATGATTTTTTTTCCCTCCTTGGAAAATTCCAGTTCTGGTAAATGATAAGTAGGGAAACATATGACAATAGTTACATAAAATATGGAATTATTTGTATATTTCAATTATCAATTTTAATTACATATTGTTTCATGCATGGATGATTGAGAGTTCTATCTTGGGACTTTTTCGTTTGAACTGGTTCTCAAAGATGACACAAATGATGTTGGGATATCCATGAATAAAGAAGGGACACGGTAAGTATTAACGACACAGAAGTCTGGCTGTCAACTTTTCTAAACATCTCCAAAATCCTAAAAGTTAAAAATATCCCAAAAAGGCTTTTGTGTGTCTATGTGCCCCTTACATCTTTCAGAATTCCACATGAAAGCATCTAGATGAGATAAACATAGACAAGGATTTACCTACTAGGAGCAAAATTACAATTGCTGAGACTCAAATCTAAGAAGTGCTGCTGTCTGTGCTCTTGCCCAAACAGCCCCTTGACTACTTATGTACAGTAGAAAGCTGATTACATTTTTTTATAGTTCTGAAACTTACATATGCTTATTGTAAAAAAAAATAAAATAAAATGAAGACAATAATTATCTGTAATTACAATTCTTGGGAGTCAATTCTTGGGATCATATAAACATATTTTTATATGATCAGCCAGTCCTTTTTCTGTGCATTAAACATATGACCAGAATGGACCAGAGTAGGAATGACATGCTTGTGGCTTGATCAAAGGCAAATTTACTGGGAAGCTAAAAGAGCTTAAGCTTTAAGGCCTCTCTTTCCACAGGTGTTTTCCAAGGCCCTGGCAATCTGTTCACATGGTAATACACTTGTATAAATTGTAGAAATCTTAGGCTTCCTAAATCCTGGTTCCTTCCCAGGTGCTGCTAACTGCAGTCCCTTTTCCTTCCCCATGCCATTCTGTCCTACTGAGTGAGCCCAGACCCAGGCTCTGTTCACACTGAGCTCCTAGCAGCCACTACCAATCAAACAGAGCAGGCATCCACTGAAATCTATTCGTCACCTTTCCAACTCCTTTTGCCAAAAGCTGGGATTGATGCAGGGCCTGGGAACTGCAAGCAGGTATAGGTTATAAGGCTTGGAGAAAAGAGAACTGTGGCAGGGGAAAGATGGAATACAGGGATGACAAAGACTCTCCTTGACCAGCTTTGGGCAGGCTCCTCTGAGGCTACTTCTCAACATGCCCCAACCTTCAGACTCCTGTGTCCATCTTTACAATGCCAAGAGTTAGCAAGAAAATTCTGTTAGATGAGTTCAGCGAGAATCACCATCTTTGATATCTCATCAATTTCCTCATTCCCTCTCTTGGAATCTGATCCCCCAGCCTGCCTTCAATAGGAATCCTACCATCAGTTTAGCCAGAATCCCCCTTACCCCTGATATTTCCTCTTAGTAATTTTCCATCCACTGGTCCCTACCCTTGTCCTTGGCTATAAACCCCTACTTGTCCACACTGTTTGTGGAATTGAGCTCAGTTCAATAGTGAGTCTCTTTTCCTGTATTGCAATATTTGGTTTTTTAAAAATAAAAATTTATCTTTAATTAGAGACCAGAGCTGGTTCTCTTTAACAAATATCAGGCAGGACCTGATACCCACCAGAATTCCAGAAATGCTTGGTTTGGCTGTGACCAAACAGGTTCATGTGTGGAACTGAATACCATCTATACCCAATTATCATCCAGCATGATATGCTTTGGCTGTGTCCCCACCCAAATCTCATCTTGAATTGTAGCTCCCATAATTCCAACGTGTTGTGGGAGGGACCTGGTAGGAGATACTTGAACGTGGGGGTGGTTTCCCCCATACTACTCTTGTGGTAGTGAATAAGTCTCATGAGATCTGATGGTTTTATAAGGGGAAACTCCTTTCACTTGGCTCTCATTTTCTCTCTTGTCTGCCACCATGTAAAATGTGCCTTTCGCCTTCTGTCATGATTGTCAGGCCTCACCAGCCATATGGAACTGTGAGTTCATTAAACATCTTTTTCTTTATAAATTACTCAGTCTCGGGTATGTTTTTATCAACAGCGTGAAAATGGACTAATACACAGCACAGTGACAGTTACATATATTACTATTAAATGTGTTCAATTAACTTTCAGGACAACCCTAAATTCAGTTGAAGTGACAGCCCTCTTCATAGTCTTGCTCATCCACTTTGGTAATCCAATTGTAACTTTAAAAATAGAGAATGTTGCTTTCAAGCCACTTGTTTGAAAGTAAGCTGTGTTACTACAGTGCCACAGTTCCCACATAGTACTGGAAGTGATTCATTTTTCTTGTTAACTTGTGCTATATATACTCCAGAAAAATGAGTTGGCATTTCTAAGAATACCTGATAGAAAAGGACAGAAGTTTTTCTTTCTCTTCCTCTCATCTGAAACTAAAATCATAGACAGTACGATGTGTAGGAAACTAAAATACATTATTTGATCTCAAGCTCAGAGCTCAGAAGCGCCTGCCATAGCAGGGTTTGTCTTTTTTTTTTTTTTTTTTCTCGGTATCAAGTAGTTTCTCTAACTCTGAAGAAATTTTCCCTAGAAAAATATAACAGTGGTTAGATATCCTGCAGAATGCAAAACAACAAAGAACTATTAAATATCTAAAACAAACAGTTTCTTCTTTCCCTTGAAGCTTGTTTTTTGATCCTTTGATTGAAAACTTGGGCCAGATGAAGAGGAAGCACAGAACTACAAGTCATCACCCACAAAATGTTCCATTCTCTTACCTCACAGCTGTAAAGACACCTAGGAAAGATGAAGAAAAATAGGTAGAAGAGTGACAGATACAAAAAAAAAAATCCATCCATTGAAGTAATCTGAAATGAATTGAAAGAGTCACACATGTTAAAATGTAATTCCTATCTAAAAATGTTCCCTTTGTGGAAACTAGAATTACGGAGCTCTGACCACAAGACTTTTGTCTTGTTTAGTTGTGTTTTGGGAGCACCTCACAAGGTTAGGTCAACTAGAAACACACACTGGGAAACACTGCACTAAGTTTTCAAGAAAGGATTATGTTCTCTGCATCATTCAGGAACAGGACTCACACATTTCAGGAAGGCTTCCATCCCTATCAGATGTACCTGGCTGTATACCAAAAGTCTGTGCTCCTCTTTTGTACAGGGTGGAGTTGTTGCTGAAAAGTGGGTGAGCAGCCAGGGACTCTATTTCTGCCCGCCCCTCCCCCACCTTTGCTGCTTAATACAGTCATGCAATTAAATCTTAGCAAAGGAAGGAATGTTCACCAGCATGAGGTCCCCGCCACAATCCTTAATGTTCTTTATTCCTCTGCTACGTGAATGTTGACATTCAGGGCAACCGTGGAAGCCTCTCACTGAAGACGGCAGAGCCTCCATCCGTTGCGTCTCTGAATGATTGCGTAGAGCAGAGTACTTCCCCTGCTCCCACAGCAAACTCACATACAGACACACATATATGCACTACCACCACCACCACCTCCGCTTGACCTAAAACTGTACTGTACTCTTAAGTGAGCATAAAATAAATGTCTATTATGTGAAGCCCTAAAATGGCTAAAGTAAAATGAGGTTGCTATTTTTAATGGTAACTCATAGTTAGAGCTATGCTTTGGGGAAGGCAGTGCCCTAGGCCCCGTGGTGATGGTGATGCTATACCTTATACTTCTAATTTGGAGCATTATTAAAATTCAAATTTTGAATTTCTCTCTTAAATAAAGATAACCCAAGGGAGCCTATTAAAGATGCTGACGGGGTGATTCCAAGTGTGATGATCTTAGGAGCCTGCATGGACAGTGTTGCCCAAGATCTCTCATGCTTTAGAAAGACCCTTACTTTGGCTATTTGGGAAACCCATCACACTCTCTGGACGTGCCAGATAAATTAACTTTTTGGTAGATATGCCCATTCATTTTGTAGTTGTATAAACCTCTTGATCTCTGGAAATCTTGTTTGAACAATACCTGATTCAGCAAGTGTTAATTGAGCACCTACTATGTGTCCAGAGCAGCAATTATCAAACATCCAATACACAAGAGACTTGAAAGCCATATTCCTAGGCTAAGCTGGGAAGCCCACCACATTCATCTTTAGTGCCAGCCCTGAAGTATAGCACCTTTATCCTGCCATCTGGCTGTCCCTCTACCCACTTCCCTACATCAGTGACCTGTGGTACAAGTGTAGCCTTTCAAAACAATGCCCAGTGCTCCAGATCAGTGGTTCTCAAAGTGTAGTCACAAACCAGCAGCCTCAGCATCATCTGGGGACTTGTTAGAAATGCAGGTTTCAGGCCTGTGCTTTTACTGTACTCCAGGCCCTCTGCATGGGGTAGCAGCATGATGCTATCCCTCAGTTGCAGAGCTAATCACTTGGACTTCAGATGGTAGCCATCCAAGGAAGCTGGAGGCATGGTGGCACCATCTCCAGGCTGAGCCTTCTTCTCACCTGCCACCCAAGACACACGTGGCAGTAGAGCATAGAGTGGTGTTGAAAAAATCAGCAGAGTGAACTTTAAAGCAAGTTCTTCAGACCTGGGTCCTCAGATACACCAGTCCAGGCTCCCTCCTAATGTTTAAAGAGCTTGAAGTTATATATAGTACCAATAGAGGCCCACATTTTATATGTCTAAATATTTTAAAGTTATTAAGCAAACTAGCAAACTTTGAAAGTAACCTCCCACCTTTGTAAATGCACCTTCATAACAACTTGGAAGTGCAGGTTCAAATGTAGGATTCTTAGACTCCACAGAATTCTGCATTGGAACTTATTCCCAGGTGAAATTATTCTCAGCCATTTCATTTCTCTTCCTATCCTTGGCCCCAGACCCCACCAAGAGAGCTTCATGTGTTCCTGTGTGGATATGACAGTCTACATCCAGCTCTGTCTCCAAACCCCTGCAAACAACTCGCCCTTGGTACCCCAAGGCTTGGATGAAAAGGGAGTCCACTCTTTGGAGGACAAACTAGAAAAGAAACTCATGCAGGCCCAGAGCATGATGTTTAAAGGGGCACTATAATTCTGAGTGAGAATATCCCTATGGTTCTGTGGGAAGGGGCATAGCAAGAGGAGGGTCTTACTGGGGCCTCTAAAGTATGGATCCCAGGGCAGGCGCCTTTCTTGCTGTACCTTAGGCTAGTTCTACCCCCACCCTCTCCCAGATGCACTGAGAAAAACAATTCCTATTCAAATAAGTTTGAGAAACACTGGATATTGCACAGCCTTCTTGGAAAATTATAGTTAACATTAGTATGGTGTCTTAGCTCGGGCTGCCATAACAAAATATCATCAACTGGATGGCTTGAAGAACAGACATTTATTTCTCACCATCCTGGGGTCTAGGAAGGTGCTGGCTGATTTGGTTCCTGATGAGGGCTCTCTTCTTGGCTTACAGATGGCCCACCTTTTCACTGTGTCTTCACATGGCAGAGAGAGCTCTGGTTTCTCTTTCTCTTCTTATAAGAACATTAAACTCAACATGGGGGCCCCACCCTTATGACTGCACCTAAACTTGATCACCTCTCAAAGGCTCCACTTCCAAATACCATCATATGGAGAGTGAGAAATTCAACATATGAATTTTAGAGGGACACAAATATTTAGTCCACAACACATAGGAAAGACTCAGAGAAGTTCTGATGCAAAGAAATCAGTGTGACTTCTTTAACTCATTATCATCTACACATATTTCTTTATGAAATTGTTTTTGGAGCTTGGTGGATTTTCCAAAAAAATACTAGTATTCATGCTAAACCACTAGAATCTTAAATCAGTCACTGTGGCTCACTTTGGCTCCATCCTCTCAGCTGCGGTCTATTTCACCAATATGGTACCTCACTTTAGTCTCTGGTGATGGTGATAAATACCATCAATAAACCTTGCTTCTAGATTTCCTTTTCTGTCATTCTCAGACCTTTCCACCTATTAATAAAAGTCCTAACAACTTGCACAGTTCCCCGAGTACCAGTCAAGCATATTTTATTCACATTTACCAAAGTAATAACTGCAATATTAACCCATCATAACAACCAAGTAGGTGAAGCTGTGATTGACTTCTAAATGCAATCACTAAGCAACTGGTCAAAACTCTGACTTCATAGAACAGACTCAAAATAACTCTCTGAGTTCACTGTTCTTCTCTCCTTAGCATTTTACTTTGTGTTTCTTTTCATTTGGACATAAGTACAGCCTGGCGAGTAAGATTATAAATGAAAAATTCAGAAATGCAGAATCGAAAATTAGACAAAAGCTACAGTTTTCTGTAGCCTAAAACAAATTCTCCAATTTCTTTTGTTCCATTTCTCCCACTAAATTTCAGGCTGTTATGAAGATTTACTTAGCATTTATAAAATCCAGAAGAGCAATAAGAGTAGAAGTATTGCATAAAAGCCAAGAGAAGGGTTTCACGTTGAAGAACAATCACAGTGCGTACTTTTGTTTACTAGGGAAAATATAAAGGATTCCCAGAAGGCTAGTACTAAAAGTTAGTTGCTATTAATTCTGGTTGAAGCCATCCTCATAGCTGCCCTTATTCCTCTGCTGAAAGCTCCCAAGGGTTCCAGCCACACCGTTGCTGTGGTGACTGCTGCAACCACTTGCTCATTTCAGCTAAAAAACATACTCAGGTTGTCAGCCTGTGCCACCAGCTGATTTTGGCTCAGAACATTAAGGTCACTGACATTGCCTTCTCAAAGCATGTTATCAATCGAACCTGCCGCAGTAAGAGAAAGCTGAGACAGAGTTGTTGTCTAGGTCAGGAACCAGTCAGGGTCTCAGGGGATGACAACATCCTTGGTCATCTCATTTAGAGTCTAATCCTCAACTACATGGCCAGAAGGTCAGTTCTGTGGGTATACGTAGGGAGAGCTGGGCCCTAGAGTGCTGATCAACATTAATCAAATTCATGCAAGAATAATATATAAACCAGAATGTTTATTATTTTTGTTATAAAACATATTCATATGTAAAATATAATCAAGAATCACAAAATATAATCAAGAGTACCAGAATTCCCATGCTCATGTGTCAGTAAATTCTCTGCCGGATACTTACAAAACCAAATTTGAATGAGAAGGTTGCTTAGTTATCTGAAAATCAAAGCCAGGGTGATAAACAAGACTATTTTGGTGGTTGTCATCATGAAAGCCAACAACTCCGCCTCATCATTTTCTTTTTTTGTTGTTGTTTTTGAGATGAAGTCTCTCTCTTGTCCCCTAGCCTGGAGTGCAATGGCGCGATCTCGGCTCACCACAACCTTCATCTCCTGTATTCAAGTGATTCTCCTGCCTCAGCGCCCCCAGGTAGCTGGGATTACAGGCGCCTGCCACCACGCCCAGCTAATTTTTGTATTTTTAGTAGAAACGAGGTTTCACCATATTAGCCAGGCTGGTCTCAAACTTCTGACCTCGGGTGATCGCCCGCTTTGGCCTCCCAAAGTGCTGGGATTACAGACGTGAGCCACTGCACCCGGCCACTTTATCATTTTCTAAGTTCACTATAGTACATTTCCCTGTGTAAACCATCTTGCATTAGGACAAAAACCAACTAAGTCAGCTATATCTTTGGACTAATATAGCCATACTCTTCTGAGTTTATAGCTCGAATACTTTAATTTAGCTTTAGGTATTCCTCAAACTTCCCAGGCTCCCACTTATAAATCATTGCTTAAAATGTGTTAGTTCTGCAGATGACTGGTGTCAGATTGACTTTTCCTAATGTAGCCTTATGTTCAATTTTGGGGAAGCCTATATCAAATACAGAAAACAATTCAATGTTTCATATTTTAGAAAGAAAATTAGAAGACATTATAGAGAAAAGACTTAATACCAGTTTGATATTGGATCCCTGGTGAGGCATTTGATTTTTAATATTTAGTATCATATCCTAATATGTTCTGAAAGATGGAAGACAATCAACATTTATGATAGGCAGGATTCTAAGATGGCCTCCAAGATTCCCAGCCCCTAATATATAGGCCCTGCCGTAGTCCCATCCTCTTGAATGTGGGCAGGACCAGTGACTATGATGAGCTATCCCTCCCACAATCAGTTCCTATTCAGTTGACTTTGAGTTAATTAAAAATGAAACTAACCTGGGTGGGCCTACCTAATCTGGTGAGCCCTTTAAAAGGTGAAGCAGCAGAGAGATGCTCTACTACTGGCCCAGAAGAAAATAAGCAGCCATGCTGTGAACTGAACTGCCTATGGAAAGGGTCATGAAACACCATTACTCCAATATTTGTGCTCTCTCATATTTCATTTCTGTCCATTCCTCCAAAGAACTTAAACTCTACATGACACAAGAAAAATAGTAAAAATTTTTATACGTCATTGGAAAGAGAACACTGAATATATGGTTGTTCTGAAAACATTTTTTAAAATGTTATACTTTGTCATATTTCCTTCCAAAAACTGCTAGATGCAGAAAAAGTTCAGGCCTTACTATACGGTTGTGTCTCTATAAATAAGCCTAGTTAAGACAACATTCTATAAAGGATGCAGCTATTTGGTATTGCCCCTTTAGACAAGTAATACCTATACAGAAACAAGTGATTTTCTGAAGACAGAGTATTTGTTGATAACTAAAGCAACATTCAGAAATGTGAATGAGGTACATTTCACACTGAATATGTATATGTGTATGGCTATGAATAAGGAAGACTAGGGAAGAGATTCTGATACTGCTCTCCAGTTCCTCCAGGGCTTGGCTGGTTTTAATTCAGATTGGATCCCTCTTGTTCCAATCCCAGAGATCCCCTGTGTATCTTGCATATACCACCCTGTCTTGTGCCATACATGCTGACCGAATGCCCTCCTCACACTTCAGAGATTATGATGCTCAGCTTTTAGTCTTTGCTTATGCAGTTGGCTAAGATAGCAACTTGAAGTGATGAATCCTTGTCAGTTGATTTCTGGGGAACTTTTAGTCTCTTATCAAAATGCTTTACAAAATTCTAGCAGCCTTTATTCTTGTGTGGCAAAAAATGAAAGGCCACTTCTGCTTCCTTAGGGCCACTGAGGTAGCATAATCAACCCAGAGGGGAGATAAAGTCCTAATTCCTGCTGCCTTCCATATACAGAGACTCATGAGAAGGGAAACCACACCTAAGTCTTTGATCCTATGAAAGGGAAGACTGCAGTGGAGCTTTGTGTATCAAGACAGATGAGTTTAGCTGAGTAGCTTAATGAGGCATTTCTCCCATCTCTCTGGTATGAAGCCCAAAGCTGTGTTTTGGGATAGAGGCAAGAAAGAACCAAATTCCCTACAATAATATAGTAAGAGGGAAGTTGAGCTTTAGGAATAAGAAGAGAGTTGAATAAGACAGTGAAAAAGAGGCCTGTGGAGGACAGAGCCAGTGAGAAATTTACTTGAGCATGAATGGCCAAATAACTTGTAAGATAAGGAGCACTCAACATCGGTTTTAAGTTGTTTGCTGTGATGTAGTCCCTCTCCTCTGACTCGGATCAGTGGGGCTTCAGAGGATGAAGGAATCGGGCAGTTCTTAACAGGGTATAATGCTAAGGTGAGGAGATGGGCAACTATGCAGGGGATAAGAAGAGAGGTGAAAAAGAATTCAGATGAAGCAGAAGTTTCGATTCAGAAATGACTTGAAGTATAAACTCCCCAAACCACAAGAGATATCGCAAGGCTTCTAGGACACCCACCACCCACCTCTTCCATGAGTAGAAGAGGATTTTGAATCATTTTAATTTGAAAATTATAATGAAACAGATGAACCACTAATGCTGGAGGACTTAGGAACTCCCAGACAGTTGGCATCAGCTGAAGCAGATGGACCCACTGTGTGATGGTGCAGCTCTCTCCCCATCTCTCTAATCTCAGCACCTGTGGCTGCATTTCTCAGTGGGGAGGAACACTCACAGTGACAAGAGGAGGGGCATTTCAAATTTCCTTTTGTGGGAAGAACCACTTTTTGCTTAGAACATTAGCTGAAAACAAAAACGTGGTGCAAAACCAAGGATGCCATGTCACCATCATTGGGTGTGCCCCTGACCGCAGAAGATCAGGATCAGCTCTCCTGTTTAGAACCCATCATTCACCTCCTGCAGGCCAATCAGCCATCATCCAAGTTGGACATCATCAGATTGATAAGAAGTTTCTCTGCAGGCAGTGGAGGGGAGGGGCATTAACTCTACGTGAAAGTCCATGCAAGACATTTAAAAAACTCTCCCCACATTCTCATCTCAGGTAATAGATGATGTCAAGATGAACCTATTGCTCCCATTAAGACTAGTGAGCCAAACTTTGGAATAACACTGTCAAACATTGCACTTCTTTTCATGTCTGTCTTAACAATACCCCATACAATATCAAACTTCTCTCTCACAAGACTCCTAGGGTTGTATTTTTTGGGCAGTGATTCTGAATAATCTTGTACTTAAAAAAAAGACTCAGATCCAGGCAACAAAATGATAGAAGCTCTTGCTAAATAACTTCAAACATGCACAAAGCAAACTAGGCAGTAAACTTCATGAGGGCAGAGACTTTGGGTGTGTCTGGTTGGCCATGATCTCTCAGGTCTTAGCACAGTGCCTGACAAATAGCAGGCCCATGATGACTCAGCCTCTTTACACTTCCTGAATGTCAGGATTCATTTGTGTGGTCTGGTCTTCAGTCTTCTGGCTGTCTCTGTCTCCCTGAAGATGCCCAAGACAAGAGGCTACGTAGTGCCCTGGGCCGCTGAGTCATCTTCCTATCAGGAAATTGTTTCTGCCTTAGCTAAATAGGTAGGCAATTTTCTGCCCATTTCAGACAGAAAACCTAAGTTTAAAAAAGATTAAGCGAATAGCTCAAGGTTATATGCAAACTCTGGCCCAGTTAGGAATAGAACCCAAGTGGTTCCTAACATTCAATCCTATGGTTACTTTTGCAGAGGAGCCTATCTTTGTAATTTACAGATATTGCTCCCAAATTGCTCACTGAAAATTCTGCCTAAATATTGAAGGTAAAACAGTTTTATGTATCCAATAGAGAGAAAGAGTATATATAAAAAGAAATTTTTCCCACATGAGGAATGAATCACTGTAAAGAACATTTGTTCAGTTGTTTCATTATAAAATAAGAGCATTCCTCCCGGCTGCCACAAAATCCAAATGCTCCATTTTGTTACTAAACACTCCTTTTAACACCAGGCCAAAAATAAGTCACAATGTTAATGCAAACATCTTGCAAGCCAAATAAAAAAACTTGTGCCAAATTTATCAGAGTTAGAGGAAAATTGTGTCAGACCTGTCTATGAGAAACTTTCTATTAGATCACCAGTCAATAGGATACCAGCATCTGCTTATCCTGACTGAAAGACATGAGTAATAACAGACAGCTTTAGAAAATACATTTTTCTTCCATAGTTAGAAATGCATGACTCACTAGAACACTCCAGACACTATACTGCATGAATGACTCAAAATTCTACCAAGGACAGAGCACAATCAGTTCTCTCTTCCTGTGCCAGGATTTCTCATTCCAATTATACTGATTCGTTAGCTTACTTCAAAGACAGAAAATCTTGGTCCATTCTCTTTCCTCTTTCAAAAACAGTCATGTATATTTTAATACAAAGCCAATTATTAGAGTGCTACAGGAAAATAGAGACTAAACATAATAGCAAATGCTGAAAGCAATCTTCGATTGGTTCAAATCTCACCATTTGGGACACTGGGTTGGGCAATGACCATGGTTAAGTTTTTTTTCTGGAATATTGACTAATGAGAAGAGGTTGTTGGAATATAAGAAACATCACATTGTGTCACACCAAGAGCCTGCTCATCCAAATCTTCAGTAGCTGATAGTGGTATCAAGAATATTTTGAGAATATTTTAGTAGTTACTCTCCATGACAGAGGCCTTATTTCTTTCAAATAACTGTTTTCTTCAATAACTGCAAAAGCCTCTCAGCGAAAGTGCACACTTCTAGGCTCTTTCCTTTTCATTCTATTCTTGACATTCTATCTCCAGATAAATTTTATTGAAGGATAATACTGATAATGACATCAGCATGGTATAGTGACTAAGAACACAGGTCTTGGAATTAGGCCACCTAGCCACAATTAATTTTTTTTTTTAGAGGGAGTCTTGCTCTGTTGCCCAGGCTGGAGTGCAGTGATACAATCTTGGCTCACTGTAACCTCCACTACCAGGTTCAAGTGATTCTCCTGCCTCAGCCTCCCAAGTAGCTGGGACTACAGGCACTTGCCACTACACCTGGCTAATTTTTGTATTTTTAGTAGAGATGGGGTTTCACCATGTTGACCAGGCTGGTCTCAAACTCCTAGCCTCAGGTGATCTGCCCACCTCAGTCTTCCAAAGTACTGGGATTACAGGAATGAGCCACCACACCAATTACATTTTTAACCTTTCCATGACTCAGTTTTCTCATCTGTGACATGGAGTTTGTGAGATGCTTGAATAACTTTTAACTTTGTGTTAAAAATGAGTATGTAAGCAAACAGAGCATTCATGGTTAAGAGAATAGGTTCTAGAATGATATTTGGGGTTAAAAATGTTGATTCTACCATTTAACTGTCTGTAAGACTGAACTAGTTACCTAATTCTGTATAGCAAATTACCCCCAAAACTTTCTAGCTTATGACAGCAATAATCTTTTTTTTTTTTAATCTTCTACAGTTTCTGTAGATCAGATTTGGTGAGCAGTTTGGCTGGGTGGTCTTGGGCACAAGGTCTCTCATGAGGTTGCAGTCACATGTTGGCTAGGGCTGCAGTCATCTGAAACTTAGACTGGGGTTGGAGGCTCTACATTCAAGGCAGCTTACTCACATGACAAGTTGGTGGAGGTTATAAGCAGGAAGATTAATTTCCTTTCACATGGGCCTCTCCACAGGCTACTTGAGTGTTCTGATGACATGGCAGCTGGCTTACCCCAGAGTGACCCAAGAAAGCAAAGCAGAAGCTCCAATGCCTTTATGGCTTCACTTTGCGATTTATATATCATCAACTTTGCCATGTTCTACTGGTCACACTGTCCACCCCAGATTAAATGTGAGAGGGCACTCAAGGCACTAACACCAGAAGATGAAAATCATTGGCAGCTATCTTGGAAAACGACTACACAAAGACATTGAGTGCACTATTTTTAGCTCTTTAAACCTTAGTCTCCTTATTTGCCAAATACAGACAATAACAATATGTGTATTTCATAGGGTTGTTATGAGAATTGACAAGATGATAGATGTAAAATAGTACCTACTAATTACCCAAAAAATATTACTTATATAATAATAATAAGTAATATTTGAGTTTTCATTTATTTCTCTCCCTTGATACCCCTCCCCCTCCTTTCTAAGTGTATAGGTTGGTGGTGTAAAGAAGGTTGAAAAATCTTAGCAAAACTAGGCAAGAATGCGTATGTTACCTGTTCTACACTTGGGTCCTCTATGTATTATTGTAATCCAGTAATAATCAAACTATTCCAGGGGCTGCCATGAGAAAAAAGATTTTACTTCCAGGGAGCAGATAAAACTGTAAATCCTCCCCATTTTTTGGCTCATTCTTACTTCTTTCAGTTGGCTTCATTTTGTTTCATATGTATTGGGCTTCCTCATAATATTTTTATCTATTAGGCTTCCTCGTAAGATTTTCATTTGAAGAAAGGATTATTCAGCTTTTTAAAAAAGTAAACTACTTTTTTTAAAAAAAAAGTGTTATTGATTATTATTTATTTCAAGCAATAAGAATTTTAGAAAAGGCAAATGTGTGTATATATCTATATAATTTCCATGTAGATAGCATTACCTAGCTAATAGTGATATATTATGGCTGGAAAGCAGAGAATATCAGATTGCATAAGAGACCACCTAGTTCAGTGTTAATACCCTTAGGGCTATTAAACCATTCATTTTCCACAGCGATCAGATGGAAGACCTAACATTTGAGGTTGTTGGATGAATGTATTAAGTAAACTCTTGCACATCCCAAAAGTTCATTCATTCACTATGGTATGTATGTACTCAAGCACCTACTTTGTGTGTGCACTTATCTAACTGCTGGGTATATATTAATGAACAAGATGAATAAACTTCCAGTTTCCATTGAGCTTTCATTTTGTAAAGGAAAAGACATGGAATAAACAAATAAATGAACACTGCAATTTCAGGCAGTGATAAATGCTATTAACAATAAAACACAGTGATGTGGTAAAGTGACCAAAGAGTTGGAGGACTGTGTTAACTAGGATGGTCAAGGCAGTATCCTAAGAGAAGATAACATTTGAGCTGAATTTTGAACAATGACAAGGAATCAGCCATATCAGCAATTGACAGAGGAATTCCTAGATGTGTACTAACATGGTACCCTGGGAAGATTGAGCCATCAGGTGACCTCTTTCTGATGGAAATCTTACTGTTTACTAAAGTTGTTGAAATTTGGTTTGAAAGATAATCTGAATAGACTTCTTTCCCTTTGATGATGCATCTTCATAAAGACATTTGGCTAAAGTTGCTGATTAGAGCCAATATTTCTGACAAAAAACAATTGAATTGCCAATAAGTGATGTGACTGAGACCAATGCCTCCAAGTTAAAAACCAGTTCGATCTGGGCCACTTTGAAAATATCCTAGAATATCTGAAGGATCAACTTAAGCCTATTTTTCATAGGCTTAAGTTGAAAACAGAAGTCAATACATAGAGGACCCAAGTATATGGGTAACATATGCATTCTTGTCTAGCTTCCCCAAGATTTTTAAACTTCTTTTGACCACCAACCTATACATTTAGAAAGGAGGGGAAGGGGTGTCAAGAGAGAGAAATAAATGGAATTCAAAAGTCTTGAGGGGGAAAGGAGTAACTACAAAGTAAAATCAAATCTGGGAGGCCAAGACAGGCGGATAGCTTAAGCTCAGGAGTTAGAAATAAGCTTGGGCAACATAGCAAAACCCCCTTTCTAAAAAAAATTAGCCAGGTGCGGTGGCATGCACCTGGAGTCACAGCTGTTCGGGAGGCTGAAGTGGGAGGATAACTTGAGCCTGGGAAGTAGAGGCTGTAGTGAGCCATGATGAGGTCCCACTGTACTCCACCTTGGGCAACAGACTGAGACTCTGTCTCAATTTTTAAAAAAATAAAATCACATTAGAGTTGGAAGAGACCTTAGAAATGGTCCTGTCCAACCTCCTGAGCTTATAAATGTGCAAACCAAGGCTCAAAGAAATTAGGCAACTTCTTAAAAGTACAAAGTCAATAACTAAACAGCACCCTCAGACACCAACAGGGAGAATGGGTGGCAGGGATGCTCCCTTACTTCCCATACAGCCTCAGCTTTATACAAGGTGAACAAGGACCTCTCCATCCTGAATTCAGAGAATGCTCCACCGCTACTTCCCACTCTCAGCACGTAAAATGCCGTAATCTCTAGAAAAATTGAGTTTGAGTTGCTTGTGAAACACCCACATAGAGATGGCCCAGAAAGCAACTGGACACAGGGTAGAGAACTTAGGAAAGAGATCTGGGCAAAAACACAGATTCATGAGTCATCAGTATATAGCTGAAGATAGGTCCAATTATAGTACTTCCTGCTTTTACATGATGAATCTGAGACCCAGAAATATGATGTAACTTGACTGGGGCCATATTAGCAGGTACAGAGCAGGGACTTAGACCCTAGTCTTCCTGATTCCAATATCTGTGCCCCTTCCAAGAGAGCTTGCTGATGTAACTATGTGCTCTGATGAGGACTGGTAGGAAGGTTGTGTTACAGCAGAGCCATACTCTTTTAATTTCAATTGCATATTTCTATTTATAATATATAGCTAAATATAAATATGTCTAATGTGGGTGGCTATATACATTTTGCAGCTTATACAGCCACCAAATTGCCACCAGCCACTCACCCTTGTCCTTTGAATATGATTCCAACAAGAAACTCTGTAAAGCTGAGAGAAATCTCAAAATGTCTTCCAGATAGTCCCTTTTGGGTCCTGTAATCCATCCAAAAGAGTGAAAGGTGCCTGCCAGGTACTGTAATTGACCCCATCTTTAGCTATGGAATGATGACCTCTCATAGAAACCTGGTGACTCCTGACTGTGCTACCCAAGGAGACTGTGTGGAAGGAAGGAGCAGACATCAGTGTGTCCATTATATCAAGACTAGAAGCCCAACCAGTTATTTCTGCAGCAATTTCTGAAGTTCCTGTGCAAGTGGATTGAAGGCTTCTAAGATAACTCTATACTGAGTATCAAACAAGGACCAGAAGGCTTAAGAGTGAATTAATCATTTCAGCTGCCTTATACACAATGGAAAACAATGGAAGGTCCACAGCTATTAGTTGAAACTCTGGGGGTACTGCCAAGAACTTCCCAGGTATGTAATGGCTGGTCTACTGTTCACCCTTCCTTGTTCAAAAAGGATTTCCTGAGCACCTTCTCTGATCCTTGCCCTCCCTCCCTACAGTCTTTTTTTTTTTTTTTTGATACGGAGTCTTGCTCTGTCGCCAGGCTGGAGTGCAGCATCGCAATCTCGGCTCACAGCAAACACAGCCACCTGGGTTCAAGCGATTCTTCCGCCTCAGCCTCCCGAGTAGCTGGGACCACAGGCGCGTGCCACCAAGCCCGGCTAATTTTTTTGTATTTTTAGTAGAGACGGGGTTTCACTGTGTTGGCCAGGATGGCCTCTATCTCTTGACCTCGTGATCCCGCCCGCCTCGGCCTCCCAAAGTGCTGGGATTACAGGCGTGAGCCACTGCGCCTGGCCATTTTTTTTTTTTTTTTTTTTCAGATGGAGTCTCACTCTGTCACCCAGGCTGAAGTTTAGCGGCATGATCTCAGCTCACTGCAACCTACACCTCCCAGATTCAAGTGATTCTCCTGCCTCAGCCTCCAGAGTAGCAGAGACAACAGGCGCCTGCCACCACGCCCGGCTAATTTTTTGTATTTCTAGCAGAGACGGGGTTTCACAATGTTAGCCAGGATGGTCTCAATGTCCTGACTTTGTGATCCGCCCACCTCGGCCTCTCAAAGTGCTGGGATTACAGGCGTGAGCCACTGTGCCCAGCTCCGCCCTACAGTCTTTTGGTCCTATCTTTTCTGTTTCTTTGCTTCAAGCCTAAGGAACTTTTCCCCAGACCTTTCAATATTAACCTAAGACCCAAAGGGTGAGGAATTTATCATTGTTAACACCTTTGTTTCTCCTGCAACTCTCAGCCACCCTGCTTTTTCTGACATTACGTTCCTCTTTCTCATTTCCTGCCTTTCTGATGGCTCTTCTCTGCCCCTGTCATCAACAACCCTTCTTTATGCCCTTTGTATAGGACATTTTCTAAGGTTGTTAAATTGGGTCTGCTTTCTGAAATTCTTACACTTAATTCCTTGGTGATCTCATCAATTTCACCCCTGCCCCAACCCAGCTTTAACTATTTGAAGATGACTTCCAAATCCTCATCTTCAGTCCTGAACTTCAAGTCATACATTTTCTAATGCCTGATAAATATTTCTACTTAAAAGTCCTGCCGGCCCCTCTAACTTAAAAACATGGCTTCTTTATTGTTGGTAACAGACTATCACCCTTCTACTTATCGAGACTTGAAACCTTAGAGCCATGGCACCATTCGTTTTAATCTTAATTTCCTGAGTTCACTGTGTAGAGAATAGTATCAGCTTCTTAGATAAATTCACAGCTCTACATCTATCTTTCCTACCCCTGTCTTTACACCTAATCCAGTCTCAACCTCTCTTTCTTGCCTCACCACTCACATTTCTCTCTTCCCTCCTACCCTAATCCTTTCATCCTACTCTTCTACTTTTGTTTTGTACCTTGGATTATATTACTCCTATCTCTTTCATTCCATTATATTTCCCTTCCCCTTAAAGAGCATTTCTCATCTCTAATTGATAAGATTGGACCCATTCTCAGACCCATCTCAAGTATCGTTTGCCCAGAAATGGTAAGTTTCCTCCAGTGTGCAGCCATCTGTGAAAGAGGATGTCTTTGATGTCCAAATGTCTTCTTTCTTACTCTCCAAGTTAATCTACCACCTGCCCTGAAAATTCTACTTCCTTATTGCTTCTTAAATCCATCCATTTTCCTTTATATCTTTACAAAACTTTTGTCCAAGTTACTACTGTTTTCACCTAGGCTACTAACATGGCCTTCTGGCTGAACTCCTGTTCTCCTCTCTCGCCGGCCTCCAGTTTGAGCCCCACAATATATGTTGTTAGAACAAGACTTAAGTCAGGCTTCCCCTTCAGAGTCTCCCCACAGTGCCCAAACCCTCAAGCCCTTGGTACATTGCATTCTGCCTGCATCTACAGCCTCTTCAGCATTTTTCTTAAAGACAGCATCTTTCTCTGTCACCCAGGCTGTAGTGTGGTGATGGTAGGATTATAGTTTATTGCAGCCTCAAACTTTTGGGCTCAAATGATCATCTCAGTTCTGCTTCCTGAGTAGCTAAGACTTCAGGCACATGCCATGTCCAGGTATTTTTTTAATTATTATTATTTTCAGTAGAGATAGGGTCTCACTATGTTGTGCAGGCTGGTCTTGAACTCCTGGCCTCAAGTGACCCTCCTTCCTATGCCTCCCAAAGCACTGGTATTACAGACGTGAGCCACCAAGCCCAGCCTCAGCTTTTTTTCAGTCAGCACCATGCCCATTCTTACTATGGGACACTTAAACCTTCTGTTCTCTCTGCCTAAAATTCTCTCCTCCTTCCACTCTGCTCTCTTAGCCTTCAGAATACATCTCAAATGTCCCTCCTCTTGAAAAGCCTTCCATGCCTATCTTCCCCCAGCTGTCAATGGTACTGTGCATGTACTTTCCCTTCATGGCAATTCTCCCAGTTTATTACAGATGATAGCTAGAGACTTACAGTGGGGTTATGTCCCAATAAACCCATCCTAAGTTGAAAATACCATAAGTTGAAAATGCACTGAATACATCTAACTTACTGAACTTCATAGCTTTGCCTAGCCTGCCTTAAAGGTGCTCCGAAAATGTATATTATATTACAAATTATCTAACAGAAAGCCAATTTTAAAATAAAGTGTTGAATATCTCATGTAATTTGTTGAATACTGATACTAAAAAAGAAAATTATTATATGAGTACTGTAAGTACAATGTCTACTGAATGCCTACCACTTTAGCACCATTGCAAAGTAAATAATTCATAAGTTTAATCATCATAAATTAGGAACCATCTGTATTTTACTATATATTTCTATTACTTAAATCATGTCTGTCTCCCCCACTAGATTAAATGTTCCATGAAGAAAAAGGCCATCTCTGATATGCTCTTCATTTTGTCTAAGCTTTTATTCCAAGTTTCCAACAATGTCTGGACACAGTAAAAGCTACTCAATAGATATTTGCTCATTGAAGGAGTGAATTGTTATTCTCTGCCCTTGGATTTCCCAGGTAAAAAAGAACTCCTTCTTTATACCTATTTCTTTCTGGCAATATTAACTGTGGTTTTCTGAAAATAAAAGTGAGAGATTTTAAGCCACTTTGTTTAACAAATTCTATGTGTATAAACAACAGCCATAATTCCATGCTTCAGCTTCTCTTTTAAAAAATTATTCATGGGTACAAAAACTGGCAAAGAGAGGGAAAATACAGGTGGGTGTAAATGAGGTTAAGGAAAGTACATGTTTTGACTCCACAGCAGATGAAAGTCATTTATATGTCTTTCCTTCATCCCACCCAACACTAGGTTTCAGAAATTGGAACCAAACTAGGAACTAATAAATGCAATGTTCATAGGTCACAATGACATTTTTAAAAAAATGCTTCATTCTCCACCCAACCAATTTATTTTAAAGCTCTTCCTGAAAATGATTTACAATAGGTTTTAAACTAAAAAGTTTCAAAATATTTTTACCTCTGACATTTCCATGAAAACCAAAGAGAAGAGTAAAAGTGACATTGAGTTAGGGAAAATATTCAATGCAAATACAAATGCATTGTCCTTCCTTACATCTGACTCTAATGAGCAAATGTACATGCTCAAAATTCTGCTTGTAAACATTTCTGTACAGCTGCATTGAATTTCACTGATAGGACTGAGAGGACATGAGGTGATGAAGAAGTGGGGAGAAAGGATAAGACCATTAGAGTAGAAAGCAGAAAACCAGTATTCTTGTTCCACCACTTAATAATCATTTGACAAAGCTGTGCCCAAATTTCAGGAATCATAAAATGGTAATGATAGAGCTTTGTTTCAGGAGAGCTGACTAACATCACATGGGTTAACAATAAAGGTGTGTAACAGGGGACACATCCGTAATAGTAGTGAGCACTGAAGTCATTACAGTGACTTCATGTTTAGGCAGAAAGTCACAACCCAGGACACTTACAGAAGACTGCAGTAGAGATAAGAGTTGGAATTGTTCTTCCCTCTGAGACTCAGGATTGTTGCAAGCCCAGAGTTAACTTATTATGAAAGCAGTAGTGGGCTGGGGATGACAGTAAGCACAATTAATTAAACATCCTTTATTGAAATGACTATACCAGATTTTCTCCCTCTTTATGAACCATGCCCAGAGAGGCTGGCAAAAATGGAGTTGGCAGAGGAAAGTCACACTAGCTCCCCATCATAACGACCTGGCACTGTATTCGTAAATATAAATGGAAAGCCAAGGATTTCTTCCATTTGTGTAAAAAATACTGCAACAGCTTAAAAGAGAGGGACCAAAATAGAGGTAAAATTGTAAAAACCTTCCAGAAAGTTAAGCATATTTTTTTCATGTTAAAAGAAAACCAAGAGAACAAAAAGTTAAGGAATATGGAAGATAAATTTTGTGTATCAAATATGAATTCTGGAAGGAGAACACAGGAGCTTTAACAATTAAAGGTATAATTGAAGAAAATGTCCTAGAGCTGAAGAAAACATGGAGTTGTCAGATTGAAAGAGGTTACTGAGTGCCCCTATGGATGAAATTTCAGAAAACCCAAAAGTAAAAAAAGCTAAAATCGTCTAGGGAAAAATAGATTCCCTACTTACCTTACTACTCAAAAAAATCTGATTATTTCACCTCTCAAAAGAATCAATCTGACATCTGATTTGCCATCAGCAATCTTAGAAACTAAAATACAATAGAGCATTGCTTTTGAGGAATGAGGGTAAATTATTTTGAGGCTACAATTATATGTTTGGTCAAGTTGTCAAATCATAAAGTTAATGCAAACAGATTTTCAGACTCATTATGACTCAGAAAATCTGCCCCATTTCACAATTTTTTGTGAAAATTGCTTGAAATTTCACTTACATATTGTTAATACAAAAAGGAACCCAAGAAAGCAAAGATATATAATATGCGTGTCAATCTAACCCAGGAGTGAGGTAATTAAGGAAATAACAGTATTTTAGATGTATAGTATACCTAGAGAGCAATTGATACAAACTTCATCAGGAAATCACAAGTTTCAAAAAAAAAAGCAAATTCCTTTTTAAAACACAGGAAAGTATATATATATATATATATATATACACACACACATATATATATACACACATATATATATATACATATATATACACACACACACATATATACTAATATGTATGTACTAATATGTACTAATACTAATACTATATTAAATATATCTATATATTATTAAATACAATACACATATAATCATTAGTGTTTTGATGAAGACACAATATTCTATCTGTCAACAAGTATCTTAGGTTGGGTTCCCTAGCAGTTTGAGAAGAAGATTCTTTGACAAGTGATTTATTGAGGAAGTGCTTTTTGGAAAAGGGGGATGATGGAAACAATACAGAGTAGGGAAAAAGCTAAGCGGGAACGTGGCTCAAATGAATATTAGCTGTACTCTGACTTCACAGGGCACTAGAGATCACAAATTGCACCAGAGAACATGTCCCATCTTGAGGCAAGCTGCTCTATTGCACTCCATGTCAGTCAGTCAGCCAGCAGGAGGCTTGTATGGGAAGGAGTAACTTCCCTAATGAGGCAGCTTCCTTAGGCCAAAGGTAATTCTTTGGAAAATTGGTCATCTGTAAGCTATCAGATGCCAATACTTACTGCAGTGAGGCATGCCTGCAAAGTGAAACAACAGCATTAATTATAATAAAAAAGAAAAGGCAGACAATTTAAAATTCCAGGAGAAACAAAAAGCTGTATGAGAAATCCAGAGGTCCAAATTATAGCATAATTTTTAACAATCAATATTACATGAGAAAGTTTATCTCATTTGATTTTGATGGTTAAATATTCTCCTTTGAATTTCATAGGTTCAGTTATACATTTCCTCCACGAATCACTAATTAGACTTATAGTAAATAATTTCATAATTACATTAACATAAGCATGTTTTAAGTTTGTAAAATCAACTTGTTAAAAAAGCATGTAAGACTTAATCATAGTTATAGGGCAGAAGGCAAAATTTAAAAACCTTAATATCAAAGTAATGGTAGAGTTGAAAGAAGTCGGAAAGAAAAAGGGAAGATAGGAGGTGGAGGAAAGTATAAGAGTAAAACGTATTTATCTTCCATAAATGGAGTTAATATATATATTTTCTAAAGTTGAGACATCAAGAAATACAGAGTTAAGTTCTATGTTATTTAATATAAAGATTTTTAATGAAAGAACTATAAAATGAATATATAGAACAAGAATTAGAACGAGAGAGGAAGAAAATATAAATAAGCTAAATTTCTCATCTTTCATGGAAAGTAATCAATAAATTCTACCTAAGGCTGATAAATCAAGAAGTGGACACACAGTGATATTATTCAATGTTATGGAGATAAATGCCCAAAGAGGTAAAGATAGAAACAGTTAAAAATGACTACCTCTGAGGAGCGGTGTAGAGAGAAGTGAGGAAACAGTAAACTTTTCTTTTTAATTCTTTTAACTTCTTACTATGGGATTTTTTCTGTCTTCCACATGTATTACTTTAGTAGAACTAATAAAAATGGCAATAAGAATACTTTTTGACCTATTTCATCAGGTAATTAAGAGAGTTAATTAAGATAATGTATAGGAAGGCACTCTGAAAACTCTTAAGTGCCAAGATAAATGTGAAGTATTATTAAGAGGGCAGTCACAGGCAGTTAAAAAAAGGGGGGGGGGGAAGGAATGTAGCACTTTTCTTGATCAAGCCACTCTTTCCAAGGTGCCAAGATCCAAATTGAAAAGGAAGCTGTCTCCAAAACGCTGACTATAAGATAACTGAAGGAATAAATGTGCTGACTGGACGAATGACAACAAGAAATTTTAAATAGTAAGGTGTTGAGGTAGAATATTGGGTTCCCATAAAATTCTCCAAACCAAAAACATTATGAGGAACTAAACAGCAATAGTGGTACCATCATCTTAGGAAATGCCATAGCAAAAACATTTCTTGTTAAAATATAAACTTATCACATTCTTACATCTGAAACCATTTTCAGAGACTTTTGTAAACAGCCACATAATTAGCATCCCACATGTTTTAGAAATACTGTGTCCTCATAACTTCTTAATTAGACAGATAGTTCTAATCAATAGTCTTGCTAGAACTTTGAAATAAAATTGTTGATTCATTCTTCTGTCTCCTTTGCAAGAAAGGAACTTTCTCAATTTCTCAAAACAAAAAAACCATGTGTCACATTTTGTTCTCTCTCTAGTGCCTACCTCAGAGCCTCCTAGCACACAGTAGGTGCTCAATGAAGTTTTGCTAAATGGATGGATGGATGGATGAAATAACACAGAAAAAAATTATTATTTATTCTGTAAAGCAAGCCCTTGGTTTGTCCATAATGTGCAATAAAAGTCTGGGACTGTCTCAGCCATCTTTCCTCTGCTACCATGTAGCAATAGAGGAGGAAATTGACCCCTTGATAAAATTGTCCACATGAACATTTTGGATAGGAGAACAACGGCGTGGTCTGTCCTTACTTGAGACCTTTCATGAACATGGGCTTTAGCCTCCAATGCAGGTGGGTTCAAATCCCATTCTCCTAGTTAGAGTCTGTGTAATCTCGGGCAAGTTTTTTAACATATACACAATAATCACAACCAGCAACTAACAGATACTTACGAAGAACATACTATTCATATACTGTGTTGTGTGTATGCCTCCTCAGAGACTCATCTGAAAAATTAAGAGTTGTGAAAGTAACTTACTGAAATAATGTATGCAAAGCTCTCAGCACATAGTACATTTTCATTAAATGGCTATTTATTATTGTCATCCTCCTCCTCATCAACTTGGCAACTCCTGTTACTGAGTGACCATTATATGCAGTCACTGTCTGCAGAATAGATAAGCAAACAAGATAAGCAAAACAAAGTCAAAAAAGATAAGCAAAACAAGGAGCTCACAGTCCAGTAGGGGACATAATCAAGCTGCTGGGCCACCTTACTCTGTGTCCCTCTCCATGTGCTTCATGCACAAGCTCATCAAACAAAGTTTCCCTCTTGGGCCAGATTTTCTCTCCGGGATACCTGTTAAGCAACTGGCCAGCAAGAGAGCATCCATATGGTAGGAAAGTGAGTTACAGAGGTCCTGTACTGAATTATTTGTGAACATTCTTCTCTCCCTCCTCAACATATCCAGGGGCCATGATTGACCTCTGTTCCTCCATAGTCCCTAGCTCCCTAGCATGGTGGCCCATAGAGTACTAAATGAACATTGCTTGCTTGGCCCTAAATTAGTCAAGGCAAGAGACTGAACCATGGGGAACAATCCAGAATGAGGTGGTAAAGCAGGCTCCGGACTCAGTAATTCACAATGAAAGTGGCATGGGAATCCTGTAAGCCTGAAGGAGTCATGGTCTGACCATGGGCACTGAGGTTCTGTGTATTCTAGCACCCCCAGAGTGTCTGCAAACAAAAAAGCCAGATTATTTAAACCATCAGGTTTTGGATCATGCAGCGTTAGCTCAGACATACCAGACCAGACCTGGGAATTCATGACCAACTCTAAGGATTTACAAACGAGCAGAGAAGTGAGCCCTTCACTGGCGCCTCCACTAAAGGCACGACTTTTAAGATCTGTAGGAGGGAAGAAAAGACCCATTTCCACCCCCAAAGCTCTTGAATTCTCTTCTTCCTGGTTGCCACAGTCTTAACATTTTTTGGAATATGTGATATGGCAAGAAGAATAGCGACATCTTCCCGCTGGAGTGGCCTCAGTTCTGTGCTTTTTCTAATTGCATGACAAATATTTTCTCTCTCATCATTTTCTTGAACTCAGACTTTGTTTTTTCAAGAAAGGAGGATGGCACAAAAAACTTGGCAATAGATTAACATCATTTTATACTCAGATTCAGTTTCTCATATCATATGTTTTATCTTTAGAATGCTCATTTTGGAAGAAAGATTGAAAAGACTCTGTGAGAAACTGAATGTGTGAAAATATTGTGAGTCTGAATTATAGAGTGCATATAATTCTGAGAATTATAGAAAGCATTCTTCCCCTTGAGTTTATTTCTGAGCCAGGCTGGAATTGAACGTGATCAGTCTCCACATCTCTGCTTGGCGTACTTCAATCAGACCCTTATCACACAAGCTCAGTATAATGTCCCCTGATTTTCCAGCACCCCCACTGGTTAAACAACAAGGATCATTTTCCCTGACCCTGTAATGATTTTGCAGTAAAGGACAGAATTGATTTCAGGGCTATGACTCAGGGCTTGGTAAAATATTGGCCAAGAAGTGAGTGTGTTAGCAGCCACTAGCACTCTGGAGATTTCTGTACATTGTTAGCAGCTAAAAATACTTATGTAACCAATTATGCTAATTTCAAGAAAACATCTAAGTATTTGAGTACTTGGCGCTTTCTCCTTGGGAATCTTTAAAGGATTAAGTAGCTTGCTGTATTAATTTTCTTTCTTCAGCCACTTTGTGGAGAAGAAAGTAGACTGGTATAGTTATTAAGGAAGGCTTTTTCTTTGCAAGCCTACTATGTGTTTATCACTGTACAGGAGGGTAATCAAAAGGAGAGTAAGAACTGATTCATGCCTTCTAGATATTTATAGCCTAGGTCAGGGACTGGAAACATTCATTCATTAAGCAAAACACCCCAAAGGAGTGGTTCTGGTGGCCAGTGCCACCGGGGCTTAAGAATAAAGGTGACATGTCCCATGGAGCAGGAGGGGAGATTGTGATGGAGAAGGGGCATCATGGCAGCTAAGCATAGGCCATGCTGGGTCACTGACACCATCAGGGCCTACAGCTACAGGTCCCGGCCTGCCACCTCCAGAGACAGGAGGGAATTTGCTGCAGGGCCTCTTTCTCCTAACTCTCCTTTATTCTTTCACGTGGAAAGAGTTACCAGTTGCTTTCCTGCTTTAGGTTACAACACAGGATCCAATTCAGAAGTGACAAGTTGGTTCTCCCTCGGACCTCTCTGCCCACACTTGATGCTCTAAACACAGCACTGAAGAGCCTCAGTGGCCTTGCCCTCATCTGCCTGTCTAGATATTCTTCTCAACAACATGCCTCCCAATGCTTGTGTATTTCAAAACCAGATCCTTAAAACCCGCCCTGTGCTTTCTCCACCCTATGCTTTCGCTGTCACTGTCCTCTCTACCCAGAAAAGCCTTCCTTGTCATCTTTCCCTACGGAAGCCACATTCATCCTCAAATCCCACCTTCAATATTCTATCTTTACAAAGTCTTCCCTGACCCAACCACTAAACCACTGGCTTCCTGGTTGAAAGTAGTATCACTCCACCAATTACCCCAATAGCACTTTGTTTGTAGCTTATATAATTCTTCACATTATACTCTGTACTGAATTCTCTATGAATGTCCCTTTCTCCCCACCAAATTCTTCGAGGGATCAGAAAATGCCTTTCACATCACTGCCCTTAATTTCCTAGCATGTTTCTACCAAAAACTACTAAGTAAATATTTGTTGTGTGGCCCTAAATTAGTCAAGGTGTAAGACACTGAGCAATGGAGGACCACCCAGAAAGAGGTGACAAAGGTGGCTCTGGGCTCAGTAATCTACAGTGAAAATGGCAGGGAAATCCCATAGGCCTCGGGGTGGAAGTCTCAGACTAGAGTCAGCTGTGCTGTTTCCCAGCTCTGTTATTTTGATCAAATTGTTTAAAGCTTTTGGATCTCAGTTTCTTCCTTGTGAAATAGACATGGCAGCACCTCTCTGAGTGTTGGAGAGCCAAGATGAAGCACAGAGTCTAGGGGAACCAGCCCAAGTGTGAACCTTTGTCATCTCTGACTCTAGGTGGGGCGGTGGGGTTGGTTCATGTGCCCTTTGAATTGCCCACAACTTGGGGAATGTTTGTTAAATGAGTGTTCTTCAGACCTTTCTTATTTGGGGCAGGGAGGTGTTGTTCTAGACTGTAGGGGCAAAGGTGTTGACCTCATCACATTTCTTAGTTCATGGCATGCTATTACCCTTGGTTGCTGCCAGGCTGCTCCCGTATTTATTAATTATTTATTCATTCTCATGTATCCCCATTTCCTATTCTCACTCCTCTCTTTGCCCCCGTATTTTATGTACCTCCTTATGAAATCTGTATTGTATTGTATTCACATATTTTTAATTTACTCAAGTGGTAGTGTGCTAAATAGTGCGTTCTATTTCTTACTTTTTCTCACTTAGCACCCTATTTTAACATCAATCCATACTGTTTTGTATACATTTGATTCACCTCACCCATCATTTTCCTATATCTATATAGGCATAGATGCTAGACGGCTTGCAATTCATCAGAAATATTGCTACAGAAAACATTCCTATTTATGTTCCTTTATGAACTTACGTAAAAATTTCTCTGAGATATACCTGGAAACACAGCACCTGCATTTTAGGTAGGGGGATTATACACCCCAGTTTACCCAGGATGCCCCCATGACTTGTTAATAACACTCATTGCTGAGTCATCTTAGGCAAAGGACATGCTACCTAATTGGAGTAAGTATTGTGAGCTTCCCTTCAGCAATAGTTATCAGCTTTGCATACTGGAATCATTTGGGGAGCTTTAAAAAAATACTGCTGCCTAGGTTCCACTCCCAGAGACTCTGATGTAATTGGTCTTAGTGTGGCTTGGACAGCAGGATTTTAATAGCTCCGGAAGATCCTAATAGGCACCCACTGCTGAGAACCTCTCCTCCACCAGAATGGTCTTTACCAACCTACTCTCTCGTCAGCAAGATTTTTATATACGCACTTGGCATTATCCAGCTGAAAGCATTTTATAAAATGTAACTCTCTAAAAATCAGGTTTTACTACAACTTGTTCAGTTGGCCATGCCAAGGCTTCAGTGATTCACTTTAAGATGCTACTTGCCAGTGTGATATTTCACATTAGCAATGATTGTTTTATATAAGCAAATGATAGTTGGGTGCAGAGTAAACAGGGCTTTGAAAATGCTTTAAATTTTTATTTGAAGGTAAATGTAGAATTGTCTGGTTTAATGGGACTCATCCCCTTGAACAAAGTCCCACTCCTGGGCAGCATACCTAGCTCACTGCTGTGTTTACCACCGCCCCAAGCTTGAAAATGACTCAGATGGGCAGGAACAAGGTTTGGGTGTCTGTATCTTTTCCTGGTCCCGCCAGCTAACTGCTTGTGTTAAGAAGTAAAGGCAGTTAAAAGAGTGTTGGATTTTTTTTTTTTTAGGTTTTAAAAAAGAGCAAAATGTAAGTAGTAATTTTTTAAGTGACATTTAGTAAAACCATAAAACCTTGCAAGGAATTAACAGAGCAGGATAGCAGGCTATTTTGGGTTATAGCAGTACCTTCCAAAAGAAAATTGCAACTACTTTAGGTGGCAATCTTTCTAAAATTAATTACAAACCGCCTTCTAAGTCAGAGCACACTGAACTGAATTTAATCCCCTTTGTAAATGACCCATTCTCATCGTTATAGACATTAGTACAATTAGTTTACTGTGTGGAGCTGACCAAAATGTACCAACCTCTTTGCCTTTTCTCTCAATGTTCCCAGGCTGCTATGACTGGAGCTTCTAAGCCCACTTCTAGTTTTTCTGATTCCTTCCATACCCTTAGGTTTCTAGCCATTACTTCTTACTACCCCAAGCAAGCCTGTCTGAAATAGCTCCAAATTCTAAAGTCTTCCCTACTGCTGTGCCCCATGGCTGCCTTTGATTTGCTTTACTAGAATGATGTCTACAGTACACAGAAAGAGGCTCTGACTGAGAGGCTGAATGGGTCTTCAATAAGCAGAGGAACTTTGCAACAAAACTTTTTACTCAGAGACCTTTGATAGATTATTATTTGGTGCTCAGCTGTGTTCTCCAATAATTAGATTTTTAGCTAACTGGATTCTAGCTAGAAAAAGCTTATGTTGATATCTTAGTTTAGCATATCTCATGATACATAAGGAAGAAGAAACATTCTCATTTATAATTCTTGAGCATGTCCACTTAGTACCAAGAACTCTTTGTTTTTTTTTTTTAAAAAAAAAAAAAAAAAGCTTACACGCCGTTTCCTCTGCCCAAAAACCTCTTTCCTCTTTCTCTACCTGGCAAATCCTACTTACCTTTGAAGCCTTAAGCCCAGTGCTCCCTTCTTGGGATATCATCCCTAACCCTCCCTAGCAAAATTATCTTTTCTACCTTTTACACTCCCAAAGAGTGGAAGTGTCTCACCAAATAGACTATGAGCTTCTTGTTCATTCTTGCATAGTCAGGACCTAACACTGGGACTGACATTTGGTGCTTAAAATATTTGTGAATAAACGTATATATTTTAGAATATTTTGTGGCCATCTCATGGAGTGGGAAAGGTATAAAAATAGTTGAGTGTGGTACAAGAGAAAAACAGATAATAAAGAACAGACAGGAAAGTGAAAGAGAAGGGGAAAGGAAAGTAGGGGAAGAGAAAGAGAATATGTGAATAGCAGACATGTTGAGGAGAGTGAGATTTGATAGGCTCTGGAATGTTGGATTACCCACTCTGCCAACTTTTCTGTAAGCCATACATTTCAGACTCTGGTTTCCTTTCTTACCTCTTTCCTCTGAAAGGCTAATTAGCTTTCAAAATATTGGCTCATAATCTTTCATTTTTCTTAATCTTAAACCTTAAAACTTCAAGGTTGTTCACCCATCACTCCTACTGTCTTGATTTTAGAACTTCAAGTTTCTTAGCCTGCTCCCTTATCATCAGAATAATACAATCAGAATGCAGGAAACACTTCCATCATCAGAATATTTTACACTGAATGGGAGGGAGCTGTTGTATAAGGACTTATGGTTTCTCCTTGATGAGAAGAAATATGCTGTCATCATCGCCAGAGGAAATAAATCTCACATAATTCTTTGGACTGTACCCACTATTTTAACAAGTTACTCCTTTAGTTAACAAAAGATAGAAAGAAAAAGGGTGGAGAAGAGGATGCAAAGAGCTTATTTCATATGATCTACAAAATCAAAAGGCAAACAGCAGGAAGTCACAGATAGCAATCTGGGATTTAAAGAAAGAAAATACCAACTTCTGAATTCCATGGTTTCAAAACTAATTTATTCACCATGAACCAATCTTGCAATTCATTAGCTTCACCCCAGAGACAAGACTGAATGTCAACTCTTTTCCTGACCTATAAATAATAGGTGCCACTTGCTTAGAAATGAAACAGAGCATAATAACAAAGTGAATCAATATGATTGTTACAAAGCTAAAAAAATAACAGGCTAAGTCCTGGATCTTTGGGGAAAGGAAATTTTCAATTCCCTGCTCTTTATGGAGAAAAAAATGCTTGACAGAGAAACTGATAAATTTTCCTTAGAAACACCAAGAGTGAACTAAAAATAGTCTAAGAATTAAAAATAACATGTCATATATTTCAATCATTTGTTTAGCTTGAATGAATAGCTGGGAACAATGATATTACTCCATAGGTTAATCATGTTGGTGTGTCAATAACTGGCAATATATTGAGTTCTTGCCAGTGAAATATGAGTTGTAGGTACCATTTCCAGGCCTGTACCTAAAATACCTGACATGCATATTATTCCATGATCTTTCTTCATTTCTGCTAGTGGAAATGAAGATTACCATGGTGACTCAGAAGTTACTTGTTCAACATGGCAAGTCTTTTGTTAGCCTGGATCCCTGAATGACTGCATGGTTTAGAGCCACTACCAACCAACCTGGAACCTACACTGTTTTCTGCTATGTGAGTAAGAACTAAATCTGGTTCTTTATGCCACTACATTCTGGAGTTTTAGTTGTTTGAGCAGCCTACATTATCTACCTATTTCACTTTTATTTCATTTTTGAAAAGTTTTAATAAAATAAATATATATTAATTGGAGAAAAATATTATAAATGCAGAGAAATAACAAAAAAGAGGAAATAAAAATTTCCTGTAATTATTCAACATAATAAGATGTACAATCATAAGACAGGGCTCACACATTATCATTTTGTAAGGCACTTTTTCACTTAAAAAATATGATCATCTTTCCTTCTGTGTCATTAAATAACTGTTCTGCCACATAATTTTTAGTGATGCATTATAAAAGTTACACAGATCACTGGGAAACCACCGTTGAATGAATAGCAATATTTCTGTTCATAAACTAATGCATCAGAATATTGCTAGGCAACAATTGTTCTCAGAATGATTAGATGCTGGACTAATAGCACAGGTGACTACTTGGAAAATTATAATTGGTTCTGATGCATGAACCAGTTGGTATTATGGTAGAAGTCAAGCTGCTATAATTTTCTGAAAAATCTTTGTCAGAATGTAGGAAACATTCCTATCATTAGAAGACTTCAGATGGGGTAGAGGAAAGCAGCTGTTTATAGACTGTGACTTCTTGATCAGAAGAAAATTGGTGCCACAATTTAGCGAGTCTAGGCCAGATTGGCAGTTCTTCTTTAGTCCACAGAAAGAAGAGTCCAGGGTAAGCAAAATTTTTGGTAAAAGTTGCAGACTTCTCTTATTCCCTTAGAGCTTAGTTGCCTGGCCAAACCTAGCTTCAAGAGCATCTGGGAAATGAAATCCAAACAGAGTAGCCTTGTATTTACCAAAAATTCCATGACATGCAGGAAAGAGAGAAGTGATTTGGAGAGAAAATAGCAGTCTGCCTCATCCTCCCAAGTTAGCGTAGAATGCAATGCAGAAGAACAGGCGCTCCACTGTAATGGCTTTCTAATATCAACTCCCACCTTGGCCAAGTATGAGCTGTCTGACCTAGGACCATGACTTAGTCTCAGCTTGCAAAATGGAGACATTAAAATTCACACAGTTGTAATGGAAATTAACTTAATGTTTACAATTTATAAATGTAAATTATTTATGGTAAAATGTTTACTGTAATTACTATATATCTAGAACCAACAGAAAGTTGATGGCATGTGGCCAGCTGAGAAAAGTACCCATAACACACCAAGAAGCAAACCTTAAATGACACAAAATATAGCCTGCTGGTTAGAAACATAACCCTGGAGCCAGATTGCTCAGATTTGGATTCTGACCCTACCACTTACTAACCACTTTGACACATTAGGTTACCTCTGTGCCTCAGTTTCCTCATCTGGAAAGTGGGGATTATAATTAATATCTACCTCTACAGTTGCTAGGATGATTGCATGACTTAACATAGAAAGTGTGTAGCACAGAGCCTAGCACATAGCAAGCGCTATCTTAAAGGTGTGTTGCCAAAGAAAATTAACCAGTATTTCTATGAAATCAATATACTCACCTGAGTCTTTGCAAGTGACATTACACCTGCACACACATTGACAATCATCCTAAATACCATGCCATTTTTTGTTCCTATTCCCCCGTACTAAGGCTTCTGTGCTTTCCAACACCAATAGTTTGGTATTCTATAACATGGGAGATGGGAATACATTCATCACTCAAATTGGACAGGAATTGCATCTGCACCCAATTTCATTTCCTTTTGGAGTGCCATGTGTGTTCCCATACATCTTCCCTGGTTCTGTAATACAGACTACTGAATGAACAAAAGTGTCCTTTCAGGTAATGAATTTGCCCCAAAAATGTCCCTGTTGATTCTCAGACTTTAGGATTGAAAGCTATTCTCAGAATCCAGAATTGAATTAGGTCACGTCTTTCTTTTCTATTATTTTTAATCAATGTATTCTTGAATAATGATATGTGCCAAAAAGCCCTTTATTTCAATGGCTACATTTTAGCAGCAATTAAATGTATCCATTTAAATCAATGATAACTTGTAATCAGAAAAAAAGCAAAATAGTAAGAACACCTATCTGAATGTCAGATTCTATCAACCTAGTCAGTCAGTCTCTCTGATAAGTGTGATTCGTTTATGGTCCATTCTCACTTTTGTGGAGAATTACTTTCCTAGAAAAGGTATCATATATCAAAATTATGTAAGTTGAAAATTATTTTCCCACAGATTTAAAGTTCTATTAGGGCATTAAGTTCCTGATCAAATGTTCAATGTCCAACTTCTTGTTAAAATGTGCCTAAAGACTATATTTAGTTGATTATGAATTATCTACCTAATATATGCTACAAATATTTAATCCCATATGCCAAGTTTTTATCTTCTGCATAATTTCTGCCTTAGTTCATTGCAGAATTCTGAAGATGAAGGGATACCTTCACAGAATTCAGAAGGACTCTTCTTTCCTAACTTTTTATTTAGAAGCCATCTGAGACTTACAAAAAAGTTGCAGAAATATTGTCTGGAGTTCCATATGCCCTCATTTGGTTTCCTCTAATGTTAACATCTTACATCACCATAGCACAATTATTAAAACTGGAAAATTTAACTTCATACTATGAAATTAACTAATTTGTAGTCTTTGTTTGAATTTCATTAATTGTTCTACTGGTGTTCCTTTTCTGGTCAGGGATTCAATCCAGCATCCTACATTGCATTGAATTGTCACATCACCTAGTCTCTCCAATTTGGAACAATTACTCAGTTTTTTAAGGAGACCATAAGCCAATCTTTTGTAAAATGTACCTCAGTTTGGATTTTCTAATGATTAAGTTGAGGTTATACTTTCTGGTGAGAATACCACAGAAATAAGACCTTCAGGCATCACACCGAGGAACATCCTGCTTCAAGCTGGTCCCTGCCAGCACCATTTTACTGAGATCCCAATATGCCTGGAGTGTTTATCTACCATTCGCCCTTCCGACATATACACAGGAAACAAGGTCAAATCCTGACATGCAGAGATCATCCTGACAGCTCATACTTTCTACCAAGCTTATTTAAGGCAAAGACCAATTCACATTATTTTTTTTTCCACAGTACTTAGCATCCTGCCTTGAAATTTATAATATGTAAGCAGATTGAGAGGTTCCAGTCTCAGGTAAGATGGAGTAAGCACAGTCCACCTAACTCTTCCAATGAATGCAGCTACAGAATGAATGGGCAGCTGTTTGAGGACTACATTCAAAGTACCCTCATACCTTCAGTGAGTTTACTAATCTTTCCCCCATAAGGGGAAAGGGTTTTCCCTGGCCTGGACTCAAGCCTGCCCAAAATCCAGAAGTAGCCATTGGTATGAGCAGAGAGGCTCCAGGGGAAGATCTGTAGATTAGGCTCAAGGAGAGGCCAGGGGTCTCCCGGAAGTGACAGCAGAGGTAATGGGGGCCCACAGTGCCTGGTATATAGTTGGTGATTAATTGACTAATAATAATAATGACAATAGCAAATTACATACTAACGATAATACCACTAACATTTATTAAGTCCCTGCTATGTGCTAATCTCACATCTGAGCACTTTGCTTATGATCATAAAAATGCCATGAAGCTGGGCATGGTAGTGCACACTTGTAGTCCCAGCTACTGGCAAAACCGAGGTTGGAATATCGCTTGAGCCTGAGAGTTCGAATTTAGCCTGGGAAACATAGCAAGACCGTTTCTTAAAAAAAAAATTTAATGGCATGAAGTAGGTTATTAACCTATTTCAGGGGCCTACAAACTTTTTTTATAAAGGGTAATATAGTGAATATTTTAGACTTTGAGGACAAAAGTCTGTGTCACAACTCCGCAACTCTGCTCTTGTAGTGCAAAAGCATCCACGTATTTATTCTTTACCTTCCAGTGACAAGTTCTGCAAGAGGATGCTCTGTGTTCTTTCATTGGTTAAAGGTAAACTAACCAGGCAGCTAGGGTATGTTTACTATAGATTAAAGATAAACTAGAAAGCACTCTTTAGAGAGAACAAAGGAAAGAGTCACATATCCTGTGTTCAAAGAACTAATTCATCTGGTGTGAGACATATTCATATTGGTTACTGTTTTATTATGCTTTGAGCAGTTTTCTGCTTTGGGGGCAGTTTTCCACTTTGTGGGGCCAACTAGGTTTTCCTTACCGCCACTCTCAATATGATTTCTCAGCAAACGATAGGATGTTTCACACACATCAGAATTTGCTCTCAACAATGGTTTACTGATGATTGCACACCTACTGAATGAGGAAGTTCTTCCCGATCCAATCCACAAAAACAGGTGTCCTTGGGTGTCTTATGAAGAATATTAAGAACTGTTTGACCTAGAAGCCTGAGTTATTTTTGAGATGGACCTGAGTTCAAGCCTCAGGTTTTCTCCTTACTAATTTTATCACCTTAGGAAGTTGCTTAACTATTGGAACATCACTTTCTTTATCCTGAGGATTAAATAAAAATGCAGACAAATATTTAGCCCAGGGCTTTGTGCACAGCAGGCATGCAAACATTAGAAGCTCTTACTGGCATTATAATTACTAGGTTGGTGCAAAAGTCATTGCAGTTTTTGCCATTACTTTTAATGGCAAAAATTGCAATTACTTTTAAACCAATCTAAAAACTGATACGCAAGATCATAGCAGGTCTTGCCTATCAGTCATAATATGCATTGCACCCTTCCCTCAGAATACTTTCCCAAACTGGGTTTCAAGCAGCCACTACTAAGTGGATGGCATTGTCACATGACAGTGCTCCCACTGTCATCCTTGGCTTGGAGAGTTAGCTGCACTTATGCAAATATAAGACATGTTGTAGGTACAGTGGGATAGGGGTGGGCAAGCCAGGAGGGGTCAGAGCCTGCTCTAGGGCAGGGAAGTCCATTGAGATGAGCAGGAGGAGATGAAGTCAGTCATATGAATCAAGAGTGTGAAGCCATGATCAGGACCCAAACCAGAGGAAACAGGGAATCAGAGAAGGAAAGCCAGAAAGGAGTTCAAAGCATTCTGTGACCTAGAGGAACCTTAATGTCTGGAGTTGAATCTAGGCCCAGGGGAAAAGAAGCAGGATGAAATCCAGATAAAGAAGCCCAGGAGGCTGGGCGCGGTGGCTCACACCTATAATCTCGGCACTTTGGGAGGCTGAGGTGGGCAGATTGCCTGAGCTCAGGCATTCACAACCAGCCTTGGTAACACAGTGAAACCTGGTCTCTACTAAAATGCAAAAAAAAAAAAAAAAAAAAAAAAAAAAAAAAAAAAATTGCCAGGCATGGCAGCGTGCACCTGTTGTCCCAGCTACTTGGGAGGTTGAGGCAGGAGAATCACTGGAACCCAGGAAATGGAGGTTGCAGTGAGCCAAGATCACACCACTGCACTTCAGCCTGGGCGACAGAGCAAAACTCCATCTCAAAAAATAAAAAATGCCCAGGAATCCAAGGATGGTGAAACCAAAGTGAATCCTCCTAACAGTGTCTTAAGTTGTGACTTGACTTGAAGATAGACGTTGTCCGTCTTCTGACGTGGTTTCTGAGCAGCCTCCTAAGGCTCCACAACATAAGGCAGGACCGTATTAGTTTTAACCCATTTTCTCTGACACAGATGAAGCTAGTGTTTATCTAAGGCAAGCATTCTTTTATCTGTCCAGAATCTTGGTTCCAAAGGGAAACTCTATACCTGATGAAGAAATCCACGGTGAATTTCCTGTGATCTAGAGATGTGTTTTATTGGTGTTTTGAGTTGGACTGCAATGTATTTTCCTACAGACACATGCTCTACTTAGACATCAGGAGTAAGTGTAACATTGGTGCAAGGATGCGAAATTTAAAAATTTTAAGAATTGCATCCTTATGGGTAAATTTTAAAAAATAAAATAAGAACTGTATAATTTCAAATATTTAGTCTCATGGTCCTTGAGAGTTCTAATATTTTTAGTATTTCATCTTGTTTTAAATCCTGAGGATATATAAAATTCCTTTGAAAGACCCCATGCTTTGGAAAATATAGTTAGCATATAATATGATTCAAAAGGGCTTTTGAATGCTGATTTAGCAATGAAGGATTACATAATATTGTTTCTTGGAAAGGATGATTACAAAGTCATGAGCTACTGATTTTCAAAGAAGCATTGTAAAGACAATCTGTTCAGGCTAGGCACTGTGGCTCATGCCTGTAATTCCAGCATGTTGGGAGGCCAAGATGGGAGGATCACTTGAGGCCAGAAGTTTGAGACCAGCCTGGGCAACATAGTGAGACCTCATCTCAAGAAAAAATTTTTAAAAAGATCAGTGTGTGGTAGTGTGCACCTGTAGTTCTAGCTACTTGGGAGGCTGAGACAGGAGGATTGCTTGATCCCAGGAGTTAGAAGTCACAGTGAGCCATGATCACACCACTACACCCCAGCCTGGGCAATAGAGCGAGATCCAGCCTCAAAAAATATATACAATCTGTTCATATAGAGCAGATGAACTGTTTATATATGTCCTCTCACAGCTACATAACTTACCTGAAGCCAGTTTATTGAAAATGCAGCTTTGCCACAGAAGGAAGAAAGTTCCCACCTGTGTCCTTGTCTATCTACTGGACAATCCCTTCTTTCACAAACCATGTCCTTCCCTTATAAGCTATTTATATGGTATATTTGTCGGGGTTTTCCTGAGAAACAGGATACAATATATGTAAATAGGTAAGAGGAGATTTATTATGGGAATTGGCTCAGTCAGCTATGGTGGCTGAGAAGTTCTGTGATCATCCTTCAAGCTGGATAATCTGGAAAGTTGATGGTGTAATTCAGTCTGAGTTTGAAGGCCTGAGATTCAGGGGAGCTGGAGAACCAGGAACTCTGATGTCTGAAAGCAGGAGAAGATGAATGTCTGAGCTCAAGAAGAGAGGGTGAATTTATCCTTCCTCTGTACTTTTGTTCTATTTAGGCCATCAGTAGGCTGGATGGTGCCCACTCACATTGATGTGGGCAGTTCTTCTCATTTAGTCTCCTGATGCAGTTGCTAATCTCTTCTGGAAACAACTTCACAGACACACCCAGAAATAATGTTTGAACAGCTATCTGGGCATCCTTTAGCCCAGTCAGGTTGACACATAAAATTAACCATCACAGATGGCTCTTGGGAGTTGGGCAGAACAAGTGGCTTGAGTGTGTCCTAGACTTGTTTGTCCTGCCCTGTCTCTGTCCTTCTTTGTAGCACAGAGGGCTGACTCCTGAGGTCTGCATTTCCTGGGTATTTTTGTCAGCTGGTTTCTGGCTGGATCTGGCCATTGGAAGGCTTTGGAGGGAGATAGAAGAGCAAGAGGGAGAAGCAATGATATTTCTCCCTTCCCTCTTTGTCTTGACAGTGTTTCCACCAGTGGCTGCATCTGTCTAGCTTCACAGGACAGGTCTTGAATGGCCCTAGTTTCACTGGCTCCAAGCTCTAGGAACACTGCCTCTTTTCTTTGTCCTTCCAACCTAGGGGTGGTGGCAGCTTACTGTTGATGCTAATCTCTGGTTGTAGTTTCACTGTTCTCTCATTTGGTTCTCAGCCTCTTTCATTACTTGTTAACGAGTTTAATGCATTAAATTCCCTCTATTTTTAATTATATGTTTCCTTGTTCGACCCTGACTGACACAGTGTTGTATTCTCTTCTATTTTGTCTGTTTTACCAATAAAGATGAAGTGCCCAAGTGGTGCTGTCCAAGTGGGACAGGAGTGACATGCAAAGGAATATTTTAAGATGTGAGAAGAGGTTGTGGCAAATAAGAACAAAAGTAAAACTGTCAAGTCAGCATTTCTTTTTTTTTCTCTCCACCCCCCTTATTTTCTTAATCTCCTTTTCTATATCCTTTTTCATCATCTCCCATCCCAATGACTTCGAATATCTGGGCTATTGTCTGTCCATTCAGCTCTCTTGCTGCTTTTCCCATTCTCCCCCATCCCTATCCTGGCTTATCTCATTCTCCAGTTACCCCTGGATCCTGAAACTTAGGGGAAGGGGAAAAGGCTGTGTTGCTAGTTGATGGGGAAGTCACTAGTAAAACCTAACCCTTTAACCTCTTTTCTATTTGTTTCCTGATCTGTCTTCTGATGTATCAGTGTGTACTTTACTATTTCCTCTGAAGTCTTTCCATGATTTTAAGGTCAGCATTTTAAAAGAGGAGCTTGTCTACAGAGCTCAACTGGGTAAATGTATACTCAGCACCTAAACTACAAGGTTATCTTCAAAGTACAGTGAGGTTGTAGAAGGAAGGATACGTCTTACCTGTAGAGAATGTGCTAGAGGCGGGACAGACCATTCCCTCCCTCTGTTTTCCCCCAGGCGGTGTTTCTATCAGCCTTCTTGCTGAATTTGCCATTCTATAAGGGCACTATTTTAAACTGATTGTCCATGAAACCTTACATTTGCAGACCATTTTCAGTTTATAGTTAATTCATATTCTGAAGATTTCATCCCCTCCTCAAATCCTCTTTAGAATAAGCTGGGCATAAACACATGTGTACCAGGAGCCCCTTCAGCCCTGTAGCCTCTTGAGTCTTGGGATAAAGTGAAGAACAGTTTGTTCAGCTCAGAGGTCTTTAGGGGAGCACCTTTCCTTCATGATGCTGATGGCATTATGGGAACAAGTGCCATAACAAGCCCAGCTCAAACATAATAAGTACATTTGACCAAGTAAAAAATTCCTTAATCTGTTGCAATATTCTCAGTTTCCACTTAGCTTCTTTTCCTTCCCCCGCTGCTCTTCATTACCATACAATATCAAGAGAAGATTCTGAGACAAAACCATGTAGGAAGGATATAAACTTAGTTTTAAAGAAACTCACAAAGAAGGTTCTAGAAGAACGGCTCATCAATTTTAAAAAAAAATAGAAGTGTTTGTGTAATGATTCGTCTTCTCAAGATTACAAAATTCCAGAGAGATAGCCATTCTCCACTGCACAAATCTGCTTCAGTGTTTAACAGACTCCTTACCAGCAGGGGAGACCAGAAAAACAATTCCATAATTACAGAGCTTCTGCTATATTCAAGGCTCTGTACTTAACATAAGGAACACAAAAATGCAACAGTCTGCCTTTCAAAGATCTCCACAATGAACTCCCAATGGCTGAGTGCTGTGTGAATCAATGACCCAGGTCCTGTTTTAGTTTTTTAAAGACACTTGCCATATTGCTTTGTTCAAGACAGTATTTATTGATTTTGATTGACTGGATCCCTTCTCCCATAATATCCAATATAAGGTTAATTATTCTGCTCCATAAATATTAATTGCTTAAGCTATTGAATTATAACAACATTTTATCATTCTAAAGGGCACCCAGATGTGGCACTGAATGGTTTAAAAACAAAGACATATGGCTCAATATCTTTATTCGATAAGAAGGAACTACCTTTTTCACTCTCCTTGCTGGTCTGTCCTTTATCTCATCACCAGAAAAATATGGAAGAGTCTGTTCTTGGTACCAACTCAATTCCATCCCACTGTGCTGCACTCCCAAGTTGTCCACAAAAAAACTGCCAGCAACCAAACACTCCTGGGTCACAGTTATAGCAACATGATTCTGCAGGGAAGAATCTCAGAGTCACATCCAGTACACAGAACACAGATAGGCAGGCTGGCACAAGGCTCATCTGGTTTAGTTTTAACCTATTTAGCGACCACTTGTCCAGCCCACTACTTTTTGGCCCCCAGTTCTTGCTAGATTCTAAGTCCCTGGCCACCGTTGAAAAAGCTCTCACCAAAGATGTTTCCATGGACAGTGAATCCAGAGGAATCTCAACACTCTGCAGTGTTGATTTCCTCATAAATGAGGGAATCATTTATATATTCAGCAATGAGTTTTAGAGCCTTCAACATGTACCTTGAGCTCTTTTAGGCTTTGAAAGCACAACAATGAATAAGAAAAAGTCATAGGAGAAGCGGAAGTCAGGTAACATGCAATGACAATGCTACAAACAAATATGGAGCGATGTATGAGAATGAAGGAGGAGATGCTACTTCAGAAAGGGTTAGGACTAAAGCTTTCTCTAACAATGTAATACTGTAGCAGACAGCTGAATGCGTGAGACAGAAGAAGAGTCGATGGGTAGAGATAACTCTGTCAAACAGTTTTGCTGAAAATGAAAGCAGAAAAGGGTACTAGTAGTTGAAGGGGGATCTGGAGGTTCTGGGAGGATCATTTCAGATGGAAGACACTGTAACTTCCTTGCACACTGATAAGAATGATCCAGTGGAGACAAGCAAATTGATGATGCATGAAAGGAGAAGGAAAATTTCTGGTCAATGTCCCTGACTACGATTGAGTGGAGGAGGTCTGTGTGCAGGTGGTAGCTTGGCCTTAGACAGGAGTTTCAGTGGGGTGCTTATCTTCCCACCCTAAGAACAGATAGGAATGTCTTACCGAAATTTGTTCACCCACTTGTTCACACATTCACTTCTATTCATATCCCTTGTTAATTTTTTAATTGTCTTTCTTTATGACTAGCAAATAATAACACATTGACGATTTTGGACATTGCAACTGCTTTCTCCTGGTTTGGCATGAGTTCATTAAATCTATCACAGTGTACTGTGTTAAACAGAAATTTCTAATTTTTACCTAGTCAAATCTATCTGAGTTTTACTTCATGGTTTAGGTGTTTTTGAATCACAAGGGTATTCTCTTACATGTACTTTTATTAAGTTAACAAATTTACCTTTTACCTCTTTAATCTAGTTGAATAACACTTATGTCTATTAGATAAACTAGGGGTTCAAGAAGGTCAAAACTGAGCTTGAAGAATATCTACACATGCACATTTTTAGCTGCGATGGTTAATATTAGGTGTCAACTTGCTTGGATTGAAGGAAGTGAAGATGGCTGTTAAAGTATTGTTTCTGGGTGTGTCTACGAGGCTGTTGCCAGAGGAGACTGGCATTTGAATCAGTGGGCTGGGAGAGAAAAAACCCACCTTCAATGTGGGTGGGAGCCATCCAGTCAGCTGTCAGCGCAGCTAGAAGAAAACAGAGGGAAGAAAGTGGGATAAGTTGGCTTACTGGGTCTTCTGGCTTTCATCTGTCTCTGGTGCTGGATGCTCCCTTCCATTTCTCCTGCCCTTGGACATTAGACTCCAAGTTCTTCAGCCTTTTGACTCTGGGACTTGAACCAGTGGCTTGCTGACGATTCTTGGGCCTTTGGCCACAGACAGAAGGCTGCACTGTCAGTTTCCCTGGTGTGAGGCTTTTGAACTCAGCCTATGCCACTACGGGCTTCTCTCTTCCCCAGCTTGCAGACGGCCTATCGTGGGACTTTACCTTTATCATGTGAGCCATTTCTCCCTGATAAACTTATCTATAAATATAAGCATTTGTATATATACATACAATATAGCCTACTAGTTCTGTCCCTCTGGAGAACCCTAAAACACCAGGTTTCCAATTGCTACCACACTTGCGTCACTGAAAATAACTGCCATCTGAGAATTCTACACCCAGCAAAATTACCCAACAAGAATGAAGTCAAAGCGGAGACATTTTCACACAAACAAAAACTGGGAGAGTTGGCCACCAGGGGCCTCATTAAAAGAAATTCTAAAGTCTATACTTCATGTCAAAGGAAAGTGATTGCCAATGAAAGAAATGAAGACCAAGGAAAATGGTAAATATGCAGTAAATTTAAAAGAATATCATATAAAACTATAGTGATATTATCATATGATGTTTTAAGCAAAACGAAAAAAGAATTAAAATATTGGTCACAAGTAACATATTGGTCAGGAGAGTTAATGAACACAGTTTAAAAATCTAAAGTCTTCATACAGTTGAGAAAGGATGATGTTAACTTTAGATTTAAATATGTTAGGATTCATGATGTGCTTTCTGGAATGAAAAACATTGAAAGAATAGAAATGATTGTATAATTGTTAGTTCAAGTCCACAGAGAAGAAGATGCCAAGACAGGGCTAGAAATGCAATCCTCCCTGTTGGGGAAAATGCCAGGGAAGGGTAAAAGGGAGGGAGTCTCAGAAAACGAGGAGAGCCTTAAGCCTATGATGCAGGCTGACATCTGTGAAAGGGGGGAAGGAGGGACTGAGTAGGATCCAAACTATTATTTAGGGAGAATGTTCCAGGACAAAAAGGAGCAAATACAAAGCCAGAGAGGAGAGAGGGCTTATGAAACATTTCAAGACATGCAAAGGTTTCACTATAGCAAGAGCATCATGGAGGGAGCTCTAAATAGCAAGGTAGGAGGAGATTGAACAGGTCAGTAAGGGCACTGTTACAAAAGGCCTTGCATGCCATCCAAGAAAGAGTTTGGATTTTAACCTGAAAGCACTGAAAGCAATGGGAAGTAATTGACTGATGGCTTCTGAGAAAACATTTACTCAGCAAGTATCAGAGCATATACAACATCTCAGGCACTCTGTGGCTATCTCAGAACAAGACAGACACAGACCCTAACTTCCTGCTTCCATTGGGATTGGCTAGTAGGAAACGTAGGTTTTGGAGTAGGGCCAATCAGTAGATGCTAATGTGGAGGAACAGCGGGTTACAAAAATGAAGCCATGTGAGTAAAAGAAGCACAAGGCTCAACCAGGGGCAGAGCTCCACAGTGTATCAGCAGGGCTTGGACTAGGGTAAGGCAAGCAAGGTATCCAGGGGTCAAAATGTAATGAGGCGCTTACTCTTAGGCTCATGCAAGTGCAGGATTGATGCCTGAGAATGAGTACCTCCTTATATTTTTCTTTTTTTAATTTTAATTTTAGAGACAGCATCTCACTCTGTTGCCCAGGGGAGAGTGCAGTGGCACCATCACAGCTCACTGCAGCCTCTACCTCCCAGGCTCAAGTGATCCTTTCATCTCAGCCTCCCAGGTAGCTGGAGGCATGTGCCACCATACCTGGCTAATTTTTGTATTTTTTGTGGAGACAAGGTTTTGCCATCTTGGCCAAGCTGGTTTCAAACTCTGGACTCAAGCGATCTGCTTGTCTCAGCCTCCCAAAATGCTGGGATTACAGGTATGAGCCAGCATGCCCAGCCTCAGTTTTCTTTTAAATAATAGTTTTATTAAGATATAATTCATATGCCATACAATTCATCCTTTTAAAATGTGAATTTCAATTTTTGATATATTCACATCCTTCACCACTAGATAACTTCAGAACTTTTCCATTACCCCTCCCATACTCCCCCCAAATCTCTGACAACCACTGATCTATTTTCTGTCTCTATGGATTTGCCTATGTGGACATTTCATATAAATGGATTCAGACAATATGTCTATCTGGCTTCTTTCACTTAGCAAAATGTTTTCAAGGTTCATCCATGTTGTAGCATGTATCAATTCTTCCTTCCTCTTTATGCTGAATAGTGTTCCACTGCATAGATAAACCTTTTGCTTATCCACTCATCAGTTAGTAGATGTTTGGGTTGTTTCTACTTGTGGCTATTATGAACACTGCTACATGAACATTATGGACACGTTTTCACATGGACATTTGTTTTTATTAGATTGATGCAAAAGTAATTGCAGTTTCTGCCATTACTTTTAGTGGCAAAAAACAGCAATTACTTTTTCACCAACCTAAATAGCTCTCTTGTATATATACCTAGGAGTAGAACTGCTGGATCATATAGTAACTCTGTGTTTAGCTTTTTGAAGAACTGCCAATTGATTTTGCAAAGCAGCTGCCCCATTTCACTTTACCACCAGCAATGTATGAGGGTTCCAATTTCTCCACTTCCTCATCAACACTTGTTATTTTCCTTCTTTTTCATTATAGCCAACCTAGTTGGTATGAAGTATTATCACATCATGGTTTTAATTTGCATTTTCCTAATGACTAATAATGCTGAGCATCTTTCCATGTGCCCTGAACTACTCACCACCACCCATTATCTTGGAATCTAAAGAAATGAGGGAGATAAAAGCATCTCTTCAATTATGTAGGAAATTCTGGGCATACAGAGTTCTGTGCCTCTTCTACATCTACAACGTGCTTAACTCCTAGCAGGAGTTCAAAACTGATACATTTACCAATATGGAACAAACATTCTTAGGTTTTAGTCACAGGCTCTGGCTTATATCAAAATCGCCCTATAATTTCATTTACTTTACCGGTTAACAGAAGTCTCAGGATTTCTTTAAAAACAGCTTGCTTAGAAAGCCCTTAGAAAGGATGCTTTTTTTAACCCTCTTAGTTGGCACAAACTACTTTTTGCTTGCACAAAGTCTCTTCTCAGACACAGGAGAATAAACCTGGGCTTTTGTTTTTGTTTTTCTGAGTTGAATTTAAATGTCAAATATTCTTGGTTTAGACAAAAACACTTGCCAGACTATCAAGCTAGCACAGTTAAACTTAAATGTTCACGTGTGATTTATTTGGTAGCAGAGTAAATTATACAACTTGTTTATACCAGCCTTGTCAACAGCAAAATGAAGCCATTTACCAAAAAGCCATATTGATGCAGGATGCCTCTGTGGCACAGGACTGAAATCTGACTAAAAGATATCAAGACACACCATCTGTGTTATGATTTATGACAATGCTAAAGAAAGAGGCTGTTAGACTGTTTTGCTAAATACTAAATACATTAAGGGCTAAATGCAACATTTGGTATTGCATTTTATTATTTGAATTCATGTTAAGTATATCTTCCTCTGAAATGCACTGCAGTTGGAGGGAAAAATATTTTCCTTAAATCTGATTTGTTTTGAATGAGGACATTCATGGAAAAGTTAGACGTCGGCTTATTAAAAAACTTCAGCCAACATTCAGAACAGTTTAATTACAGAGAATTCTTGCAATTAGACCCTGCAGAAAACTTATCCCTGAGTGAAATGTTTCCATATTTTGCTCTTTATTTTTAAGGTTGACTTCATCAGCTATGAATCTATTATGAACCACTGCATTGGAACAAATGTATCCTAAGTAAAAAGAAAGACAACCTCTTGTAACTAATGAGGTATCAATTAAATTTGAATTTTGCCTTTTAAAAGAGTTTCATCACAGTAAGATTTTATATGGAATCAGTAGCATGTCAAATGCCTGCAAAGTATAGAATAAGGACAGAAATAAATTCTACATTGAAATGAAATTCCAGCTTACATTTTTGTCTGTTATTTTCCCTTTTAATTAAACCATTCAATCCCACATTTATTCAGATTTCATTATTTCTATCATTGGAACATGAATTCCAGTTCTCACAAGTAGTAAACACAATTCTTTAAAGATTTTTGTTAATTAACATTGAATTCCTGAATAAATATCTACCCCTAACAAGATAATACTTATTTTTAATGGTTTGCAAATAAATGTTTCTTTGCTTTCTCATAGACTCAGAATAATAAGAAAATTGAAGAAAACAGTCAAAGAGGGGTCTGTGTGATTGTTCCACGGCTCCAAACCCACCCTTCCATTCTCTGCATTGCAGTGCTGATGCCAGGACCCCACAAACAATGTTTCTGCTTTTCCAGCTGCTTCTCTGTCAGATTTTGCTGTAAGATTTTGCACTCGAAGGAGATTGCAAGGCTGGAATGAAGAAAGGACTTGCACTTTCTGTTTACTTCTTCTTTGCTTCTTGTCTACTTCCTGTTCCTGTGAGCATCATCTAGCACCTTGGCAACATAGGTCTCTTCTTTCAGCAGCAGTTGAACCCAGTTTGCAATTCTTCCAAAATTTGCGGAACCATGCTCATTATAGCCCCTCAGAGACATTAGTCTCAGTGTCCCCTCCTCAGAGGTGTGGGTCTCAACCACACAGAGCTTCTCCTTCAAGTTCAGAGACATCATCACAAGTCAAGCTATGGCCCCTTCTCAAAGGACTGAATTCTAGCTCTGGGGGTAAGGGGGCAGGGGGGCTTTTCCTCCAAATTTATGTTTTAATAATTCCAGCTTCTTCCCTTTGATGCCCTGGCCATAGGGATGGTAGCTGTTGCTGCAATTGGTACCTTCATGATCGATCATTGTTTCTTTGTTGTCTCTTCAGTTATCTAATTAGCAATTTAAGACTTGGTTAATAATTCTTTCTGTTAAATTGTATCTGTTAAAATAACTGGTGTGACTTCCATCTCCTGAGTGGACACCAACTACATGTGAATTTGTCCCAGGAATAGTTCTAGGAACAAAAAACATTTAAAACTGTGATTTGGAGATTGGTTTGGTTATGTCCTTGGGCTTGAATGCGAAGATAAACTCCCTAACAATGGAGCGTGGGGACTAGTGATCCATACACTGGCATTACAATTCATCAAATTACACCTGTGGTTGGTTATAACCACGTTCTTAATGAATTAAGTACTTTGGGGGAAACAAGGGATTGCTTCCCTCAGTTGTTTTTATTTTCATTGTTTAGTTTTCTTTTATTATTTTGGCTTGTCCTGTAATCATTGTAGACAGCTGTCTTTAAAGAAACATCTACCATTTCCCATTATTACTATTTTTTATTTTTCCATAAGTTATTGGGGCAGAGGTGGTATTTGGTTACATGAGTAAATTCTTTAGTGGTGATTTGTAAAATTTTGGTGCACCCATCAGCCAAGCAGTATACACTGCACCATATTTGTAGTCTTTTATCTCTCACCTCCCTTCCCAGAAGCCTCCAAAGTCCATTGCATCATTCCTATGCCTTTGCGTCCTCATGGCTTAGTTCCCATGTATCAGTGAGACCATACGATGTTTGGTTTTCCATTCCTGAGTCACTTCACTTAGAATAACAGTCTCCAATCTCATCCAGATCACTGCAAATTAATTCATTCCTTTTTATGGCTGAGTAGTTTTCCATTGTATAAATATACCAGTTTCTTTATCCACTCGTCGATTGATAGGCATTTGGGTTGGTTCCACGATTTTGCTGCTATAAACATGCGTGTGCAAGTATCTTTTTTGTGCAACGACTTCTTTTCCTCTGGGTAGATATCCAGCAGTGAGGAATCTCCACACTATTTTCCATAGTGGTTGTACTAGTTTACGTTTCTACCAGCAGTGTAAATGCTCCCTGTTCATGACATCCATGCCAATATCTACTGTTTTTTGATTTTTTGATTATGGCCATTCTTGCAGGAGTAAGGTGGTATTGCATTGTGGTTTTGATTTGCATTTCCCTGATCTTTAGTGATGTTGAGCATTTTTTCATATATTTGTTGACCATTTGTATATCTTCATTGGAGAATTGCCTATTCCTGTCCTTAGCCCACTTTAGATGTGATTTCTGTTTTTTTCTTACTGATTCGTTTAAGTTCATTGTAGATTCTGGATATTAGTCCTTTATCAGATGTATACATTGCGAAGATTTTCTCCTACTCTGTGGGTTGTCTGTTTACTGTGCTGACTGTTCCTTTTGTTGTTCAAAAGCTCTTTAGTTTAATTAAGTCCCAACTATTTAATCTTTGTTTTTATTGCATTTGCTTTTGGGTTCTTGGTTATGAAATCCTTGCCTAAGCCAATGTCTAGAAGGGTTTTTCCAATGTTATCTTCCAGAATTTTTATAGTTTCAGGTCTCAGATTTAAGTCCTTAATCCACCTTGAGTTGATTTTTTTATTCTTCTACATGTAGCTTGCCAATTATCCCAGCATCATTTGTTGAAAAGGGTGTCCTTTCCCCACTTTATGTTTTTGTTTGCTTTGCTGAAGATCAGTTGGCTGTAAGTATTTGGATTTCTTTCTGGGTTCTCTATTCTGTTCCATTGGTCTATGTGCCTATTTTTATACCAGTACCATGCTGATTTGGTGACTATGGCCTTATAGCATAGTTTGAAATCAGGTAATGTGATACCTCCAGATTTGTTTTTTTTTTTTGCTTAGTCTTTCTTTGGCTATGCAGGCTCTCTTTTGGTTTCATATGAATTTTAGAATTTTTTAATTCTGTGAAGAATGTTGGTGGCATTTTGATGGGGATTGCATTGAATTTGTAGACTGTTTTTGGAAGTATGGTCATTTTCACAATACTGATCCTACCCATCCGTAAGTATGGGATGTGTTTCCATTTGTTTGTGTTATCTATGATCTCTTTCAGCAGTGTTTTGTAGTTTTCCTTGTAGAGGTCTTTTGCTTCCTTGGTTAGGTATATTCCTAAGTATTTTTTTTTTTTGCAGCTATGATAAAAGGGGTTGAATTCTTGATTTGATTTTCCACTTGGTTGTTGTTGGTGTACAGAAGAACTATTGATTTGTGTACATTAATCTTGTATCCGGAAACTGCTGGATTCTGTTATTAGTTCTAGGAGCTTTCTGGAGAAGTCTTTAGGGTTTTCAAGGAAAACAATCGTATCGTCAGCAAACAGTGACAGTTTGACTTCCTCTTTACCAGTTTGGATGCCCTTTATTTCTTTCTCTTGTCTGATTGCTCTGGCTAGGACTTCCTGTACTATGTTGAAGAGGAGTGGTAAGAATAGGCATCCTTGTCTTGTTCCAGTTCTCAGAGGCTTCCCTTAACTGTTAATGAAATAATGTTAATTACAAGGACTGTGGCATTGAATAGATTCTTCTGAGTGCACTGGACACTCATAGAATGAAAATTACAAGCTCAGAGCTTTACATGCTCAGCTTAAGCAACAGATTTCAAAGAATTTCTATCATAGCCCTAAGATAATCTCTTATTTCTTACAGCCACAGGACCAATATTGTTGAAAGCCAAACTCAAAATTTAACTGTACGGTCTGCAGAAATACAACATAAATTGAATTCACAGCCTCTCTAAGTCTCTCAGGTAAATTGGGGCATTGATTGGATAGGAGTGAGTCTCGAAACTTAGAATAGGAACATCTGCTTGGGTTCAGAAGACCTTGAGAATTTTACACCTTTCCTGCCACCCCTGTCATCATTCTGAGAGTCTCTTGCCAGTGGGAGGAGCTTGAATTTTGCATGTCTAATTAGACTACATGTTCTTTGCTTAACTACCCTGTAATAATCTCATCTGAGCCAGTGCCTTATAAGGGGACATTCAATGTCCTGAAGAGTTATCTTAACACTCCTTGTTGCCACCAGGTTCATAATGAAGATCAGATATTATCATGCTTAAAGGGGTAAAGGAAATAGTCTGACCTGAGAGATTTGCTTTTTTTTTTTTTTTTTTGGAGACAGGATCTCACTCTGTCACCCAGGCTGGAGTGCAGTAGCACAATCATGGCTCACCACAGCCTTGACCTCCTGGGGTCAGGTAATTCTCTGACCTCAGCCTCCTGAATAGCTAGGACTATAGGCGCCTGCCACCACGCCCAGCTAATATTTGTATTTTTTGTAGAGACAGGGTTTTACCATGTTGCCCAGGCTGGTCTTGAATTCCTGGGCTCAAGTCATCTGCCCACCTCAGCCTCCCAAAATGCTAGGATTACAGCTGTGACCCACTGTGCCCAGCGAAGACTTGCTAACTATATTAACATAAACCTGGATCAAATGTGTGAGAATGCAAACTAAAACATGGAAGATAAGCCCCATGAAATTTCTGATCTAGAACATGTCATCCTCTGAGGAGAAAAACAAGTTGTTGTATCTTTTACCACCTAAACTAAAAATGTAGGATAACACTGGATGTGCCTTTTCTTCAGATTTTTAGAAGGAACCATTTCTCACTTTTTAGTGTGCTACTTCAACTCATTTACCAAATACACGTAAGTCTGTCTGCTTTGAGTGGAGAGCAGAGGAGAAAAAGCTCTAAAGCAGATCTGGACTGGCGTGCATATTGCTCTTCCAGTAGGTTTTATCACCCAGCATTTAAAAGTTACAGGCCAATTTTATTCAAGAGCCTGGACGCAGAAATTATAAACACAATTGAGCAAACTGAACTCAGTATGTGTAAAATGCTACATGTAAGCTCCATGAAGGTAGTGATTTCTAAGCTTATTATTACTGTATTCCAACACCTTCAACACTGCCTGAAACATCATAGGCATCCAATATTATTACTTGAATGACTGAATGACCACATTAGGTATATCTAGGAATTCAAAGGGGGTTTAACAATAGTAAATCTAAAAATTATTTCACCACATTAATTGATTAAAGAACACATATATGTATTCTTTATTAATACATTAATAGATGCAGTAAAAGCATTTGACAAAATCCATTACCCATTCATTTAAAAAATACTTCTTAGCAAACTAGAAAACAATTTGAAAATAGAAACGACCTACAATGACAAAGAATAAAATATTTAGGAATAAATCTAACAAAAATCGATAAGAACTTTAAGGAGAAAATTGTAACTTATTATTGACAATAATACAAAAGACCTAAGTAAAGAAAGAAGTAGTTTCTCAAGCACAATCTTAAGACTAAATATGTTGAGGTTTTTTTTCTTTTTCTTCTTCCCCAGTGTATATTTTCACCCTGGAGGTCTGTTGACATTCCCATAAACTTGGAGAGGCACAAATGACCCAGTTTGGTAAAAGTGCATTAGCGTCTATAAACAACATTTTACAAGTCCTTACTGATCTAACCAAGTCTTTGGTAGCCCCTTAAGGAATGCATACTATGCTCCTGTCATAGGAGCAGAGATTCTGGGGCCTGTGTGGTTTTTGTAATGAGATATATTGGAGGAGCAATTAATATGCATGATGACCCTTCTCTTTCTTGCTTTGTCCCCTTTGAAGGTAAAAAGGTCTCTGAAACAAACAAACAAAAAAGTCGGGGGAGGTAATTATTCAAGTAATGATAGTATTAATAAGTTAGAAATTCAATCTGACCCATAAGTACCATACATACTACCTTAATAATAATTGCTAACATGTATTGAGCTCTTACCATGGGACAGATCTTGTGCTAAGCACTTTACATGTATTATCTCATTGAGTCTTTACAATAACTCTGTAAGTAACAGAGGGTGGAAATGGAGATAGAGAAAGAACTAGTTAATTTGAACAACACGAGGGTTAGGGAAAAATAAAATAAATAAAAATTTAAAAAAGAAAGAGCTAGCTAACTCAAACTCACACAACTAGTGTATTAGTCTCTCAGGGCTATCTTACCAAAACCTTGGAAGCTTAAAACAAACAAAACATTTATTTTCTCACAGTCTTGGAGGTTAGAAATCCAGAATCAAAATATTGGCAGATTTGGTTTTCTCTGGAGGGTCTGAGGGTCTGAAGGCCAATCGGCTCCACATCTCTCTTCTAGCTTCTGGCAGCTGCCTGCAGCCCTTGGCTTCTCTTGGCTTGAGGGTATGTAAATTCAGCCTCTGCCTCCACGTTCACATGGCTTTATTCTATGTCTCTGTATGGCCCTTTTTCATCTCTTATAAGGTCGTTTGTCCTTGGATTTAGGACCCACCCTAATACAGGATGGTCTTATCTCAAGAGCCTGACCTTAATTCCATCTAGAAACACTTATTCCTGGTAAGATCACACATTCCGAGGTGTCCGGTGGACATTATCTTTTGGGTGCCACAATTTAACCCACTATAGCTGGTGAGTAGTAGGACCAGGGAAACAAACACACATCTGTTTGACTTCCAGATCTCAATCTCATCCATTATTCTAGACTTCTCTTTTTACCAAATCTCATGAATAGTAAATACTCAATAAAAGATTAATGGCTGAATGAGAATTAAAGAGTAAATACAATATTTGGACAGTCTCTTGGATTGTGTTATACTGGAATTTATTTTATAGTCACTTCTCAGAAGACTACTTCTGAGTAATCACACTGTGTATAGTTACTATTCCTTCTACAAAGATGTCACTAACTTGCCACTTCCTCCTTGTCATTATCCTCTTTGATCCCTCACAATCTGTTGTTTTAGCAGCAGAAATCAAAGGCAAATTACAAATTCACTCAGGAAAGAATTAGAGAGAGAGAGCCCCATTAATGATGTGTGGTCAGAGAGCTCTACTAATGATGTGAAATCAGTTAGTACCAAGCTCACTCTCCTTGATCAAAAGGCAAAATTAGCAGTCACAGGCCTCTCTCAGTGTCTCTGTTCTTAAATCTTAAGTAAATCTTGGACTGCAATGCTAATCTGCCCCTCATGTTTTCCAAGAACTCTACTTGTAGAATTCCTAGAACAAGAAGATAGCAGGGTCATGGGTTGTTTTTAGTTTCTACGGTTTTTTTGTTTGTTTGTTTGTTTTTGTCATTTAACATGATTTGAGCTCCAGGATGTTTCTGAGGTAACTAGTCTTTCAAGTCTGTGTCCCAGAAGTATAAGGGTATGGAAAAAGAAGGGGAATGAAAAAACGAGTTTTCCATCTCAAGTATTTTTTTAATTGAAAAATGTGGTATATGAATGGTGAATAAAATATTTGAGATAAGACTTTCAGTAAATGCTATCGGCTCTTTCTTTTAAAAATTATTTCTAAAATTGATGATGAAAGACTTATATACAAAACTATTAATCATGCGAGATACTTTAGTTTCTATACCTTGATGATGAACAGTGTATTTTCATAGTCAAAAAAGACCATTTAAAAGTAAATTCAGTGACTATATAGTACTGTAAACTATCTAATTGTAATATGCCAAATATGATCATATTCTTAAATAATGAAAACAGAAAAGGATTTTTTCCTATATATTGCATGGAATTAAATTCTTAAAAATTGTCTGATTACCCTATTCACTCCCACAAAAGGAGGGCTGGGGAAGGAAGTGGAGGGCAGAGTTAGGTGTGGGTTGATTGGTTTTATCTGTTATGTCAAACTTTCCAGAAACTTTCTATTTCCAGTTTTCTCACTGGAAAGTAAATAGTGATATCTAACTTACTGAATGAGAATTAAAGAATAAATACAATATTTGTAAGTCTTTTTACTAGGATTTATTTTATAATCACTCTTTTTTTTTTTTTTAAGACAGGGTCTTACTCTGTCACCCAGGCTGGAGTGCAGTGGCGTGATCTTGGCTCACTGCAGCCTCAACCTCCAGGGCTCAGGTGATCCTCCCACCTCAGCCTCCCAAGTAGCAAGGACTACAGGCACAAGCCACCAGGTCCAGCTAATTTTTAAAAAATATTTTTTGTAGAGATAGGTTTTCACTATGTTGCCCAGGCTGGTCTTGAACTCCTGGACTCAAGCAATCTTCCTGCCTTGCTTCCTAAATGCTGAGATTATAGGTGTTTGCCACTGTGCCCAGCCCATCACTTCTCAGAATACTACTTCTGAGTAATCACACCATGTATCGCTACTATTCCTTCTACAAAGATGTCACTAACTTGCCACTTCATCTCTGAAGATGTCAAGACCTACAAGGAAGTCAAGGCCTGTATGTTTTTTAGCACTGTGTCCCCATTTTTGGATTAGAAAATAAGGTCATTGGCTAGGCGCGGTGGCTCACGCCTGTAATCCCAGTACTTTGGGAAGCTGAGGTGGGCGGATCATAAGGTCAGGAGATCGAGACCATCCTGGCTAACATGGGGAAACCCCGTCTCTACTAAAAATACAAAAAATTAGCTGGGCACGGTGGCACATACCTGTAGTCCCAGCTACTCAGGAGGCTGAGCCAGGAGAATTGCTTGAACCCAGGAGGCTGAGGTTGCAGTGAGCCAAGATCACGCCACTGCACTCCAGCCTGGGCGACAGAGCAAAACTCAACTCAAAAAAAAAAAAAAAGGAAAGAGAAGAGGTCATCAATTTCACAATCTCACCAGCCCAGAACACAGAAAATTTGCTATCCAGTAATGCTGACACTTTGTGCATTGTGAGCAAGCCCTAGTTCTTATTTAGTCTGAGACCTTCATTCTTCCTCTTCTGGCTCTGTCTTTGAATGGCCTGGATCCTGGAACTGGGCTTCAGTTTAAGTTACCCTAGTTCCAGCTTCCTGTTCATCCTCATCACAAAGTACCATGGTCTCAGGATGGGTGATGTCCAAAGTCACTCAAATTTCAGCTTATCCTACTTCATCTCTCTATAGCTTTTGATAATGATAGATGTACATTGCTACTTTGATTTCTAGTCTTTCAAGTCTGCGTCCCAGAAGTGTAAGAGTATTGAAAAAGAAGGGAGAAATCTACACTCTTAATTTTCTCCCAATCTCTTTGTCTACACGTTCTCCTTCATTGAATTCTCTTCCCTAGACAACTCCTTTAGTGCTGATATTCCTCTGGATTCTATCAGGAGCCCCCTGGCTTTCTCAGGCTCCTGACACAAGCAATCTCATCCAATCCAATGGCTTAAATCAGGCATTGGTAAAGGATAGCCCCCTGGCCAAATCTGATCCACTCACTGCCTGTTTTTGTAAATTTTTATTGAAACACAGCTACATTCATTTATTTACATATTGTCTACAGCTGTTTCTACTACTCACCCACAGTAGAGTTGAATAGTTAGACAGACCATATGGTCTGCAAAGCCTAGACTACTTACTATCTGGCCCATTATAGAAAACATTTGTTGACCCTTGGCTTAAACAATCACTTCTACATAGATGATTTCAACTTCAATAATTGCACCTAGCTGGATGGGAGACTGGGCAGAAACAAAAGGTAAGATCAAGGTAAAAAATCAATTAGCAGGCAATGAGTTCAGTCCTTGACCTAAAAATCAAGGCTGAGATTGAGCAACAAGTGTCTATAGCAGGATGCCACTGGAAGTCACTTGGAGGATTCCCAGGTTTCTTTTTGGCCCTGAATGATGAATAATTGTTAACACTGAAGAAAAGAATATAGGTGGGGAAACAATTTTAATAGGAATGAAAGGTAGAAAGGGTCATGCTTGACTTTGGGAATGTTTCCATTGTGGTACCAATGGGACAGCCAATTTATGTACAGAAAAGAGTCATATGTACAAAGCTGAAACTCAAGAGGAAGGTAAGGATAGAGATTTGGGAATCATCACTGTTCCTGTGTTAGCTGAGTCCTAGACTAGGAATGAAATCAACCAGTAAGCATGTGTAAAGTATATTTTAGCAACTCCAGGTAAAAGAGGCCAGGGTAAATTAATATCTTCCTGGATGTAACACTAACTCACTAATTTGGTAAACGTGATACTGCTTAAGAGAAGGGATAAGGTAATCTACATAAAAAGACAAGAGAACTGTGCCCTAAGTGCTCAGTGCTGGGGATCAAATGCTAAAAATCTTCGTTGCTGCAGTAGCAGCTGTTGCTTTAGCCAATCAATCTTGTAACTTTAGATGGTTTGATAGAAAGATAAGTAATTCTTTGGTGAATTTAATCCATGTGGACCACCGGTTTAGATAAATCTCAACATTCATTCTCAATAACAAATTCTTTTATCCGAATTACCTGAATAACCATTCTTATCCTCACTACATTTTTTTCACTAAATAATTGTATTTTGGCAAATACTGTTCAATTAAGATGTACTGTTTACATTTATATGTAATTGGTTTATTTATTAAATAAACTTTATTTTGGAATAATTTTAGATTTACAGTAAAATTGCAAAGATAGTACAGAGAGTGTCTGAATATCCCTCAGTCTGCACTAATGTTAACACCTTACATTACAGTAGTACATTTGTCAAAATTTAGAAATCAACACTGGTGCATTACTATTAACTAACACTCCAGATTTTATTTAGATTTTATCAGGTTTTCCACTAATGTCCGTTTTCTATTTCAGGATGCCCACCCAGGATACCACCATGCATTTAGTCAGAGTGTCCTTAGTCTCCTCAGTTTCTCAGTCTTTCCTTATTTTTCATAACCTTAGCAGTTTTGAAGAGTACTTGTGGGATATTTTGTAGAATATCCTTCAATTTGAATTTATATTTTCTCATTATTAAATTGGGATTATGGGTCTCGGGGAAGAACACCACATGGGTCCCTTTTCATCACGTTATATCAAAGGATACACAATATCAATTAAGGAGGGAATTCTTTAGAAGGAATTCTTTAAAGAAGATTTGTGTCTTCTTTTCCTTGTATTTGTTAATTCCATCATTTATCTATATCACTATGGGCCAATATATATTTGTTTTCTGTTTTGGGTTGCAATCTATTACTAGGCTATTTCCTTTGCTGTTCTAATTATTATAGGTTTGACCATTGGTAGTTCTTTCAGTTGCACTGTGTGTGTGTGTCTGTGTGTGTGTGTGTGAGAGAGTGTGTGTGTATTAGAAACATGACAGATGGAAAAACACCTTAATTGAAGTCTAAAATAGAGGATGCTAAGCTCTGATTTTAGCTCTGCCAAGAATCCACTCCAGGTTGGTAACGGGTAGTCCAATTCTCCCTCCCTCTTTTGAAAACAAACATACTTTTATATGGCTACTTTTCATGAAAATAATGGTCAAAATCACTGCATGAAAAAACATTAGTGCAAACTAAGGGGTGTTTTCTTGCTTTCTGGCAAGAAAGCACACACACACACACACACACACACACACACAAGGAACATGCCTCAAGCACTTCTTACATTTTCTCCCAGGAATTGCCCACTTTTTTGCTGTTTAAAATAAAGAAAATAGTTTTGCTGTTTAAAATAAAGAAAATGTTAAATATATAGTTATCATATGACCCAGCAATTCCATTCTCAAAAGAATTGAAAACATACTTCTACACAAAAATTTGTATATAAATGTTCACAGAAGCATTATTATAATAGCCAGAAGTGGAAACAATCCAAATGCCCATCAACTAACAAATAAACAAAATGTGGTATACTTATATAATGGAATATTATTTTATCATAAAAAGGAATGAAATACCAATACCTGCTGCAACATGTACAAACCTTGAAAACATTATGCTAAGTGAAAGAAGTCTATCATAAAGGTCACATATTATCTAATTCCATTTATATTAAATGTCCAGAATAGGCAAACCCATAGATACAGAAAGTAGATTAGTAATTTCTAGGAACTAGGAGAAGGGAACAGGGAGTGACTGCTAATAGGTACAGAGTTTCTTTTGGGGTGATAAAAATACTATAAAATTAGATAGTAGCACAATTCTGTAAATACAGCACTGCATTGCATACTTTACAAAATGTGAATTATATCTCAATAAAGCTGTTATTTTAAAAAATAATAAAGTCTGTTATGTAATTGTTCTTTGGATGTCTAAAGGTCTTCATCAATATGTATATGTTTTGGTTGGGTGCAGTGGCTCTTGTTTGTAATCCCAGCACTTTGGGAGACTGAGGTGGATGGGTCACCTGAGGTCAGGAGTTCTAGACCAGCCTGGCCAACATTATGAAACCCCATCTCTACTAAAAATACAAAAATTAGCTGGGCATGATGGTTCATGCTGTAATCCCAGCTACTCAGGAGGCTGAAGCAGGAGAGTCACTTGAACCTGGGAGACAGAGATTGCAGTAAGCTGAGATCATGCCACTGTACTCCAGCCTGGGCAACAGAGCGAGACTCCATCTCAAAAAAAAAAAAAAATATATATATATATATATATACACACACACATATATATATGTATATATATTTTTTTATTTTTTTTTCAAGCCATAACAGGCATGAACCACCATGCTCAGCCATAAAAACGTGTGTGTGTGTGTGTGTGTGTGTGTGTGTGTATGTTATGCCAGAGCTTTGGGAGGCTAGGGCAGGAGCTCTGTTATGCCAGAGCTTTGGCAGGCTAGGGCAGGAGGATCGCTTGAGGCCAGGATTTCAAGACCAGCCTAGGCAACAAAGCGAGACCCTATATCTAAAAAAACAAAAAATTAGCCAGGCATGGTGGTACACAATTGTAGTCCCTGCCAATCACTACTTAGGAGGCTAAGGCAGGAGAATCACTTGATTCCCAGAAATCTGAGGCTGTAGTGAGCTATGATCTTACCACTGCACTCCAGTCTGGGTGAGAGAGCAAGACTTTGTCTCTAAAAAAAAATTTTTAAGTTAAAAACATGTTTGTACTTTCAAGTAGATAAATCATTAAAATATTGAATGAACATGGCAATAATATGGCTACTATTAATTGAGCATCCACCATATACCAAGCTGTACCATATGAAATTGCTAGTATCTGAACATCTTTAAGCTTCAAAATGGCAATTTCACACAGTTTAATCTAATTCAGGATTAAGCCCTTGAATGTATATAATTTTAAACAACAGAAATGTCCCACCAGCTAGTAGCCAGGACCAAGGAAATTGAATTGCCTAAGGTTACACAGTAAGTACCTGGTAGAAATGGAATTCAAATCCAAATCTGCCTACTGCAAATGCTGAGCTCATTCTGTTTGTCCACATGGGCTCCCATAGTAAATGAGGCTCTTGAATTTCTCGTGCAGCAATTAAGACCATTATTTTCACTTAAAGTATCCATATACAAGTATACTTCCATTCAAAAAGGGAAGGGAGAATTGGACCACCCATTTCCAACCTGAAGTGGATTCTTGGCAGAGCTAAAATCAGAGGTTAGTATCCTCTATTTTAGACCTCAATCAAGATGTTTCTCTATCTCTCACGTTGCTAATAGTCCTGTCATCTCTAGGTAGGCAGGACCTCCCATTTATAAATCCTTGCCTGTTTTCCATGACAAGAGAATGAAAGAGGGAGCCCAGGAAGTTTAAAACAGAAACAAACAATCAACTACACACAAGTTAGCTAAGACTGTTAACTTTGAAATAACAAACTGCTTTTAATCTTACTTGATTTGTTTCTAATTTTATCTCCGGGTTTCTCTACCCTAATCCGGTCTTGCCAAAAATTCTCAGAGTTGGATGTGTAAGTGCAAACATTTTAATAACTAGAATTTTTTCTCCTCTGTTCCTTCCCAGTTTCCTCTCTTATTTGATGCTTTCTTATCAATTCTATCCGTTTCCCCCAATTTTCTACTTTAAGAGTTAGTACAAGACTCTTGCTAGTGTTAGTTGCATTAAATGTCACATGAATGCAATGAAAAAATATTACCTTCAGACCATTATCACCAAATATACATTTTTGAGTTGGGGTTTTTACTTATTGGGTTTTGCTGAGGTTTTTGTTTTGTTTTGTGTTTGTTTTTACATTTTTTTCACGGGGAAGAATGCATGGTCTTACAATGTACAGAGTAAGGACATGTGTGTTTGGGAAAAGATAGAAAGGAAATTACAGCTTCCTCACCCAACCCCCACATTTCAATGTTTACCCTGTTTTATTCTTCTCTTTAGAACCTGATATCATCTGACATATTTACTTATTTCTTTATTTTCTCTCTCTCCACATTCAAAGGAAAACTCCATGAGGTCAGGGTTGTTTGTTCCCTGCTCTATCCCCAGTGTTTGGAATACAGCCCGTTCTATAGGAGCCTCTCAATACATACTAATATTTGTCAAATAAATGAATGAACAACAATGAAATAAAATTAACAATTATTTTAAGAAGAATTATAGGCCATTTTCCTCCAAATTTTTTATTTAAAGTTATTACAATATTGTACTTAACAGCAAACAAAAATCAAAGAAAACAATGCTCCTTATTCCCCCTGAAAATGCTTAATTTGAATGTTTACAGCCTTTGTGAGTGTAGCTGACTGATCTGAAACATGAGAGGAGAGCAGAGATTAAATGATTTACCTAGGGGAGAGGAGCTGCTATGGGGGCCCCTGGGCAGGATGGCTGGTAAAGGGGAGGCCAGAGAAAAAGAAGCTCACTTGCCAAGAGCATGGAATAAATTCTCTTGCTTTTTTTTTTCCCCCACCTCTCTCTTTTCCTTTGAAGCATAGCTGATTTCTTTGTCTTCAAAGTAATTGTTATAGTTAGAAAAGACATTAAGAACACATTCTGTTTTAAACAGTATGAGTAGATTGCAACCCTGTTTGAAGAAACCTATGGCCTTTGGCTAGGGGAAGAAGTGATTCTGAATGGCTGAGAAAGGCCACACGTTCAGAGCCAGTTAGATTCACTGACTGTCCAAAATTTAGCGATTTCTAATTAAATAACGCACTTTCCCCCCACTAAACAGCCTCACTATCAGTTAAAGATAAGCTCCTTACTGTTGTGAGTAAACTTACTGTTTTTTAGTAAGCATAACCTGTCATTCACCAAAATGACATCTTAAAAAGTCATTTTCAAGACTCACCTTGGCTGTCACTCAATCTCATAAATCTTTCCAAATCCCTTTAGAGCCAGCCTTAGAGCACAGCCTCACACAATCTAGGATATGTCAGCTACACCTGTTGCCCATAAAATGCAGTTTATTACAACAAACACAATTGTAAACCTATATGCCCCAATGCTGCTTTTATGGCAAAAAAGCAAGCACCCCTGACTCTTGTATTTGATTGCTAATGGTTGTCTTGAACAACGCACAATGTTCAATAATTCCCAATTTGGCCACTCTTGATGCTGGATTCTGGTGGATCATAAACTGTGCTTTTAAGAATTGTGGCTTCCTTAAGATAAACCATATTACCCATGAAATGATTAAAAACTAAACAAAGCTATGACATGATCTCTTTAGAAAGACTTGCATTTTTCTAAAATAAGAACACAGGATCTCTCTGACACAAGTTTCCTGACCAGATTACAAATCTACTAATTATTTCTTGATTTTGTAAATCTATCCCTTTTCATTTCAAGTGAATGAATTATATTCATCTCATCTTAAATGCTATGGAGATTTGCACTGCACAGTTAAATTGCTGCCATGCTTCTCCCCAGATAGTCACAATAATTTACATTTGTATAACTCCCCACAGTTTGTAAATTCCTTGCACATAAATTTTTAAACTTTAATCCATGATGGAATACCTATAAGCTAGTTATTATTAGTCCCAGTTTTACGGATGAAAAAATTGAGGTACAGAAGACTTTCTTTTACCCATTTTTGCTTTAGAAAGTGATGAGCTTTTGCCAGTAGCTTTATCCCTGTCAGGTTTCTGACCAAGGTAGACAGTATACATGCATTAGGAACCCCATGTAGACAGTGTACATGCATTAGGGCCTTGGAGTTGGTCTTGCTGCAGACCTGAGTCGTTTAGCCCTGGCATTCTGATGCCCTTTGATCTGCCGTTCTTCCTTAACCTCTGCCTCAGCCCTGTCCCTATAACTGCTTTATGTCTTAGTTCTCCCTCTGGCATGGGAGCTGTAGTGACAGCCCAGTTCTGCTTATCTTGGCTTAAGACCTGACAACACACACAGCCCAGGCCAGCTTTATCTCTGCAGGAGCTAAGCCCAGTACTCAAAGTGCTAGCTGGGAACTTGCTCCCTAACCCACAAAATCCCCTTGCAATTATGACACAATGAGATTGACACTCACCTGCCCAGAGCAAGGCATTCTCTGGAGAATCCTACCAGTGCTCCAGATACCAAATTAGACCTGGTCCAGATGAAACCTACGGAAAGAGGCCAACCACATAAATATCTCTCAGAGAGCAAGCTCCTCCTGTACAATGCTGAAGAAGTTGATCTTGTTTAAGAGTTGATTATCAGAATGTAAACTTGTTCTCACTCATTTGATAGGAAAAGGAAAAGCAAGTAAATAACAGAACACCATGTTCTTGAGAGATCACTACCCCTTATTGGGATCCTTCAGACATATATATATATATATATATATATATATATTTTTTTTTTTTTTTTTTTTTTTTTTTAGAGAAGAGGCCCCACTCTGTTGCTCAGGCAGGAGTGCAGTGGCACAATCACAGCAAACTACAGCCTCAAACTCCTGGCCTCAAGCAATCCTCCCACCTCAGCCTACGGATGTGCTGGGATTACAAGAGTGAGGCATCACACCCAGCCCAGACACAAATATAGAGAGGAAAGAAATTCCTTGTATCAGTTAGGATTCAGTTCAACTGTAAAATTAGAACACTCAGATTAACAGTGGCCAAAACACAAAATATGTTATTCTGTTAAAAGTTCAGAATTGGTCTTACAGTGCAGGTATGAAATCCCATAAGGAACCTAAACTCTAGTTCCTGGAGTCAGAACTTTTGCATGTGCTATTAACTAGACTGCAGTTATTTTTAACCAACTTTACTGAAGGAAGCATTCATCTATTCACCTATCAACAACTAAATCCAGGTGTAGAAAAGATAATAAGGTGTGAGATAAAATATTACCTGATGATTTCTTTTTAAAAAGTTTAAATTTCACCTGTAATCCTAGCACTTTGGGAGGCCAAGGCAGGCAGATCACCTGAGGTCAAGAGTTCGAGATGAGGCTGACCAACATGGAGAAACCCTGTCTCTACTAAAAATACAAAATTAGCTAGGCATGGTAGCACATGCCTGTAATCCCAGCTACTCGGGAGACTGAGACAGGAGAATCGCTTGAACCTGAGAGGCAGAAGTTGCAGTGACCCGAGATAGCATCATTGCACTCCAGCCTGGGCAACAAGAGCAAAACTCTGTCTCAAAAAAAAAAAAAGTCTAAATTTATTCTACCATTTTCAGCATCTCAGAAGCATTTCAGGATATATTTTGTTTAAATTTCTCTTTGGTTTTCATTTATTTCTTCTTCTTTACTGGCTTCTCCCCTCTGCCTGTTTGAGTCCACCTATTGCTGAGAAAGAAACTTGTGGTTGTCATAAAAAGTGGTGGAAGTGATGCAAAGGTCAGATGGAGAAAAAAATTCAAGTTATGGAAAAGGGGATTCTGTCCACCCAAGCCAGTGTAGCTGTGCCTATGAGGGAGGGAGATCAATGCAGTCCTTGTCAGTGTATGAAATGACAGGAAAGAGCCAGGCACGGTGGCTTATACCTGTAATCTCAGCTACTCAGGAGGCTGAGGCAGTAGAATCATTTGAACCGGGGAGGCAGAGGTTGCAGTGAGCCGAGATTGTGCCACTGCACTCCAGCCTGGGCGACCAAGCGAAACTCCATCTCCAAAAAAAATTTTAAAAAAAGAAATGACAGGAAAGTACACTGGGGTAAAGCATTACATCAGGAATTTGGGGCTCTATTTCTACTTGAAGTGGCAAAGAAGGCATTCTAAGAATATACAGTACGACAGGGGACTGTCTGGGAATAAAAAATATTAGAAAATCTATAATACCTAACATTCTGAGCATAGAAAAAATTAGCGTATTCCACCAAGCCTTGCTTTTCCCATTAAAAATTTTGGGTGGAGATGTTTTGAAATACTTGCCTATCTTATCAATCTCAAATAAAACATTCACTGCAGTCATAACAATTTTTACCTTAGATCTATTTTGAAATGTTTGCTGATGGGGCAAACGTTCCCTCTTGGACATGTGCTTGCTTTTAAAACAATGCCAAATGAAACTATTTTCTGTGCATATAGAATATTTTATTTTGAAAATACTTGCTGATGTATGCAGAGCCTGTGCAATGTAAAGAAACATATTTAATCAAACATCCCTGGGAGAACAGCTTAGTACCATTAGCCTCATTATACAGATAAGAACACTGAAATCTAAATAAGTTAACTAGAAGTTTCAGAATACTTCCTAACAGCAGAGTGCTCTAAAAATATGTATACAGAAGGAAAAAATGTAATCTCTTGTAGGAAAGAGACGAGGGAGAATAGCCCAGAGGCGAGGAGAATTTATATTTTTGTTTTGAAAGCTTTCATGGCTCATGTCAAAGAATACATTGTCCTTCTGAGCCGTGTACAATTTTCTCATCCAGTATTTTGGGGAATTATACTACTTCATCTCCAGAATTCAAGCAAATTAGATGTATACCCATGGCTTTCCTCTGCGGAGTACAAAGCGCTAAGAAAATTCTGGTTATGTTACTGTTGTCAATATCGTGCATAATCAGCACATTTCTGATGATGCCATATCTCGTACAAACCTAATAAATAAATATCAACTCTGGTTTCTTCATTCAGCAAACATCTATTGAATGACAATTCTGGATCAGTCAATGTGCTAAGCCTGGAGATATAATAATAAATAAGATAGTCCCTACCTTCCAATAGTTTAGTATGTAGAAGAGAAAAACAAAGTGCAACCAAATAATTAAAAGATAAAATGATTAATTAAATTAAAAACACATACAAAGTACCTTGGTAGCACAGAGAAGATTGCAATGTGCTCTGCCTGGAGAAAACAGCCAAATCATTAGATGATGTAAAATCTGAGCAACATCTTTAAGCAAAACAAGGTGAAAGGCATTCCACACAGATAGAGTCATACATCTAAGGGCAGAGAAGTATGAAGAGGATATCACATGCTCTGGGTACATTGAGTACAGATGGGAAATAAATATGAAAAGACAGAATGAGATGCGCTTGTGAAGGGCTACATTCTATCACTGATGAGGAGTCAAGGAAGGATCTAAAACAGGCAAGGGACACAGTCACATTTGTCCTTTGAAAAGACAACTCTGCATGGAGAGTGGGCCAAATGGGGAGGCACTGGAGACAAATGGAGCCAGTTAGGAAATCCTGAGTCTGTGCAGTCATCCAGAAGAGAGAGGTGAAGACCCGAACCACTGCAATGGCAGTGAGGGTAGAAAAGAGCCAACAGATTTCAAGAGCTGTTTGGGTGGTGGACGCTACAAGACTTGAAGACCAATACTGGGGGAGGTGACTTGGGTACTACAAATGCTGTTGTTATATAAGTTAGAATTAGGGAGAGAGGTCAGGTTTGAGAGAAGATAATGTCTTGGTGTTTTACATGTATATGATTTTCTGAGTAAATAGAGTACAGGACATATAACTGATTCTTTTACTGATTGTCTCACAATACCTTACAGTTATCATCTTGAGATGAAGAGCTTTCCAATTCCATCAGTAATTTGTAAGTTTATGAGTTCAGTGGTGCTTTTTTTGAGGTTTCCTTTTGCTTGCCTTATGAGAGAGAGGCTTCCCTCTTTATCCCCAAACATCAGCCTTGCAGATCTATTACTTCGTTTTATAAACGCTGCTGGAAGTCAGGTTAGCAGAATGGCATGTAAAATGAGAATTGAAAGAGGCAACTCATGACACACCTTACGATCTTTGTGTTCCCAGCTTCTTGTGTAGGATAGGTATATACACAGTGCTCATGTTTAATAAGTGAATAAGGTTTAAATCTTATTATCATCTGCAAAGGTGATAATAAGATGTAGCAGGTCATTGTTGATGGTCCTGGTTCTGACCATTAGAAACAGTAGCACAAATTTGGAGATATTATAATTCAGAATATATCTTCAAAAAGAAAGGTTCTTGACACACTAACCTTGTGAATAACATTGGCCATGAAAAGGTTTGACCACAGATATCCCTGGGTACCCACAGTTGTGTTTAATAATCTGTCCCAGAAGTTAATGTGGCACCCTTGTTTCTCCCTAATTTTCAATCCAGACCCCACTTGAGAAATTATTCCATCTATCCACACAATGTAGTGAATTACAGCAGCTGGCCAGAGCAATTAAATTAAAGACAGAAAATGTAGAAAGCCACATAAAAAAGGAAATTATTTCTCGGTAACAACTAATAAATAGAGGAAAGCATTTTATAGATCATAAATAAGGAAAGCAACTTCTTTTATTTATCATTAAAATGACATACTTAAACTGAACAATCACATAAGCAAAAGTTGAGAATTTTGGTAAATAATAAGAGTTAAGTTCTAGGATAGAGCCACCTTAATTGCTCATTTGATTAAAAATTTAAAATTAAGTGGCATACATACTGAAGGCTTCTGTCACTCAGAACCATTCAAAGCCTGCTCTAATTAATGCACCGTCAATACTGACCTACCTGTGTACTCCAATTATCTTCACAGGTATAATCTCATATGTAAGGATGCAAATGCGGTCTATCCTTTCTTCAAAAATTTCCAAATTTTTCTCTGTTCCCTCAAAAATTCAAACCACTCAGTTTGTAAGTCATTCTGTCAAAATCTTAGATCAGCTTCCCTTCTCAAACTGCAGACCTGGGCTTCTCAGTTCATGATTTTGTTCAAGGAGCAAAATTGTTCAGGTACAATTAGACATTCACTGATTATTGTCATATTATTTACCTTGTGGTGAAGTCTGTCAAGAATAGCACAAATTGTAAACCTTTTTGTTGACTTTACTTTGAATAAGCTTGAGAACAAAGGCTGGTTAGAGACAATGAAACATCAACACAATTCCAGTTATTGATCCCCATATGTAATGTGCATTTTAATACTACCAGTCAAATTCAAAGTTCTCTTTCAGTTCAGATGAAAGTATCCAATTTCTGTTTTAATTATTTGGATGTGTGGCCTCTACTTTCTATCTCTCATGTTGTAAGACAAAATTATCCTCCACTACTAATGATATTTTTGTTTTGTTTTATTTTATTCTACTTGTTTACTTATTTATTTTACTTATATATTCCAGTATCCAATTATCTTCAGAGAAAAAAGTCTTCATATAAGTCTTTGAAACTAAAATTATCTTTAAAATGTCTTGCAAAAGATAATTGGCTCATATTTTCTAATTCCAAACAAAACATTAATCCATTTAGTAACTTGAATTATATTGTGAGTTCATCAGAAAGCCATTTTGTCTTAAAAAATATATTCCATGGAAGCATTATTGAGGTTTCTCTTGCCAAAATATTTCAGTAATGTTTGATGCTGAAAAACTTAGGGAATTCAATTATTCAGCCATATTTGTTCACGGGCTCAACAGGACTCACTCTTTCTTGAGGAAAACCTTTTTCTTTAGAAATTGTTTTTGATATTAAGTCACTGCCATCCCCAGCTCTTTCTGTAACTTTCCTGTTTTTCCTAATTACGGATTGCAACAAAGGCATGTCAGGTTAACTGCTGTTTCTAAGTAATTAAGTTATTTCTACTGTAAATTATTAATACCTTTCAGCATAGATTCCATTTATTGAATGTGGCTTTTAATGTGTCATTTTTAAAATAGGTTGTCCCATTTCAAATAAATAATGTCACAGCAGACCACCTTAAGGGTTACGGCAAGACCAAAGCAAGGAGGGAGCTTTGGTTCTTTTGGTCTGACGAACATAAATGCTTTAACCTTTTAGAAAGAGATCATTATTTGGTTCAATATTACACCCACTCACATTTACATCTGTTTTGGGTAATCATATGCAAAGGATTACACTCACAGGTTTTACTTTATGAACACATGCAGACTGATTTTAATATTTTTAGTTTGATATTTGATTTGGAGGAAGGAGTAACTGCAGAGTGCTCTTAATAAGCATCAATTAAAAAAGAAATTATCTTTCCTGGAAAAATTGAGTGTGGTAAAAGGGGATGGTTATTATCCTCATTTCAAACTATTCCTAGAAATGTTTTACCTGAATATTTTGGTCAGTGGGATTAAGGGGAAGAAAGGAATGTACTGAGACTTTGTCCAAGAGAAATAGTAGCCTGGTTATTTCATCTGGAAATTGAGTCATTTTACAGCCATTTAGGCCTCTACACACAAAAGTGTTCTGCAGTCTGCATCTTTGTTCTCAGTGACAGGGCAGAACCCTGTGTTCAGCAGAAGGCGAAGGTGCTTCTGTAACTTGGCTCCCCAGAACAAAAAGAAGCCATTTATGGCTCAGAGTTTACATAATGCATGTAACTATCCAGTAGGTCTCTTCACTCTCACTGAGCTGTAATATGTACTGAAATTACATGAAGCCCATTATCTCTTATAACAAGATAGTTAGATCACTTGCAATTTAGGATCATAAGTGCCGTCTCAAAAATATAATTTGGATTCAGACAACATCAAAATATATCTATGCATTGATTCGTACAAAAAGTATTGTGTTAAATTCACATTTTAGGACCTTTGGATCACTAATGCTTTTATCTTTTCTAACTTCGTATTCCTTCCATCTTAGCATTTATTCATTCATTCATTCAACAAGTACTTATTGAACCCCTATTCCCTGCATAGTTTTACGTTAATACTATAAAACATTCAAAAGAAGTATGAGAAAAGGTATATTCCTATATCCTATCAAATATTTGAATGACACGTGACAAAATAAGATTGAGCATTAAAATGAGTGGGAAAAGGAGTTCAAAAGAGAAATGTATCTGTGTGGGCAGTATGGTTTAAAAGTAGTTTCATTTTAGAGTCATCTTAAAGCAAAAATTATCAGTTAGTTCCCTGCCACAGCCTCCTTTTCAGTATCCCTGACTCCAGGTACCCACTGTCTTGATGTGATCTTTCTCCCATTCCTCCCTGCATCACATATAAATAAGGCACCAGGGTACCCCACTACGAACTTCTCTTCCCAATTAGGCCTCATAAAGCCTTTTTCTCTCCTTTTCTTTTTCTATAGCTCATCCAATTTTACCTAGACAGCAAAATAACTTCTATCCAGTTTTCTGCTAGGAAACTCATATATTAATTAAAGGTATAAATTTCTGACATATCATATGCTTTCAGGACTAATTCAAAGAGACGGTTTGGTGATGATAATATTGAAAACTCCTTAGGCAGGGTGGTGCTAGTAATATTTTTGACCAGAAGTTCAATCTATGAATCAACATATTCTGCCAATACAACAGGCCAGTGCATGATGACAGCCTCTGTCTTAAATTGGCTTCCCTGAAAATAGGAAGAGATGAGGTGTTGACTGGAATAGATGAGGTGTTGATTGCAAAACATTCACATGGAGAATGCTCTCAGAAGATACACCTGTAAGGAAGTGAGGAATGCAGTTGGGAGCAGAGGAGCTGACCCTCAAAGCTGTTGCAGTTGAGACCTCATCCAATCCTACAAGGAGCTCTGGGCTGGGATGACCCCTCAAGAGGCCTCTTAATCCCATACCAGCCAGTCATTGACCATAAACTGCCTTAGAGGGAGTGGTTCTTCGAACAAGGCAGCTCTCTGTGGCAGCGCATGATTTCCAGTGAGAAACACTATGAGCTGAAAGCAGCCAATATGCCCAGCAGCTGAGGAATGGCGGAGGTGTTATTTCAAGAGAAGAGAGAAACTGAAAGTGGACCAAAGTACAGGTGAGAGATGAGTAGAGCACCTGTTAATATGAAGGTGAACGTTGAACTCTCGAGTTTCTTTTTTGGTTTTTCTTTTTTTTTGAGATAGAGTCTCGCTCTGTCACCCAGGCTGGAGTGCAGTGTCGCGATCTCTTCTCACTGCAACCTCTGTCTTCCAGGTTCAAGCAATTCTCCTGCCTCAGCCTTCCAAGTAGTTGGGATTATGGGTGTGCATAACCACGCCCAGCTAATTTTTGTAATTTTAATAGAGACAGGGTTTCACCATGTTAGCCAGGCTGGTCTCGAACTCCTGACCTCAAATAATCCGCCCACATCAGCCTCTCAAAGTGCTGAGATTAGAGGCATAAGCCACCATGCCTGGCTAAAGTTATTTTTAAGACTAGGCTTCCCACACTGACAGAGAGGACATTGATATTATTCTTTTATATTTAGCTTACATTTATAGTCTGTGATTAATAAACTAAGTTCAATTACTCAAGATGATTTCCCAAACCTCTTAATAGGGCTCCTAGCTTACATTAACATCACCCAATGAACTCTCTAGATAGCCCAAATGATGTTATCAGGTTCTGGATCATCCATCTTAAGGGACATAGAAAACATTTAATTTGAGGCTGTTGTGTTATAACTGCAAGAATACCAACATACAATAAGTTAAGGCTTTTAATTTAAATTTCTGCTTTGTTAGCTCTCATGTGTTCAGAAGAAAATCATATTTTGAACTGAAATTCTACTCTTGTAATGAGGCAAGAAGTTTGGTTTTATGAAATCTATACATTTACACTGATGGGGGAGAAAATAGCCCTCTGAATAACTATGATTTTGCACGCCCTTAATTCCTCAAATGATTGAAGATGGAATTTCATACATTCAATCTGGTACACAGTCTAAATTTTAATTTATCACACCACACTTCTAAATGGGAATATCATGAAGAGAAAGAAGTCTTCATTTTAGAACAGGTACTTTACATGGTGCTGTTTCATTTGAAATATTAGGATCCTATCTTCCACCAAAAATAACTGGTGTTGACTTCAAAACACATCCCACTGAGCCAAAAATTATATCCTCTAATTATCCAGTCTAAATTTATGGTCATTTCAGTTGAGTCTCTAATCTGCTTAGACATACTCTTTTTTGAATCATTGTACTTTTGACAGTTATCTGAAGTTGCTATTTGGGACTTTAACATCATTTTAAAATTTAACTTGAACCCCTCCAGGTATCAATTATATCAAATCATGAGCTCTTTGGCCAGCTTAAAGCTGGATGCCTTTGGAATTGTAACTCAGAAGGTTGAAAAACTATGGGGGATGGCTGGATCCCCATAAGTATCACACGTGTACCAGTCATAAAAATTGACTTCATGCAAAGGGTATGATCATTCAATTAATTTAACTGGCAATTGTATTAAGACTATTGCTTATTCCCTGAAAAAGAATAAAAAACTTCCGAGTAACTAATCTCTAAAGGTATCTTTGATGACTTTTCCAGGAATGATTATTATACTCACACAAATCTACACTACCATATCATAGTTAAAGGACTTGGCAAAATGCTTTGTGAGACCCAAACTGAATGCCACATGTCCTGTATTACCCACTTATTTTGGGGGGCAAGTAGAGCTGCTTATGAGAATATTGTTAAACCTCATTAGCAGAAACTGATCCCTCCAAAGTTGCGCATACAAACAGACATTCAGGAAAAACCTGTAATAAACATTTTTACTAGCACTAAAAGGAAAATTAAAGGTTGGGTTTACATCTCTCTCCTACTGTAGATTGGACTGAAATCAAATCGATGATGGAGGTAGTGAGAGCATGTAGAAAAGATTAGATGGTTTGAAAATAATTTATTCTTCCCAGTTTAATTTGAAATACTAATAAAGACAGGTCCTTTTGTCTTTCCCTTTGAGCTTTTAAAAGGCAGGATGTTCATAACAATGCTTAATACTTAAATAACACCCTTCTTCTTCAAAAAGTTTTAAATACAGTAACTACCTATTAGGATCTGTTCCAAGCAGAGCAGGAGAGCCCCTTAACTCAAATCCAATTAAATTGTTGAATGTCACATGTTACAATACAGTGACAGTGGAAAATAGAGAGAAAATAATTGATCTACAATCACCCTGAACCATGGACAGTGGTAAGTAACTCGTTAAAATCTTAAGCCTTTTTATGTCCTTTAAGATCTACTATATTTTTCAATAAAATTTAACATTCTTTTCCCCTTATTACAAAAGAAATATATGTTCATTGCAAAAAAAAAAAAAAACCTCAAAAATGAAGACAAAGAAAACATTTACTGAATTACGAATCAACTTTAAAGGTTGTGACGGTGACCTCATAATTTCTACCAGTTAAACCTCATAACTTTAATCAGGTCTTTGTTTTTAAAGAGTAAAGTAAGTCACAGTGAAATATTGAAAGTTTAAACCCAAAAGCAGTTCTAGCTTAACTAGAGAAATGCAGGGAATCTATCAAGAAATGAGAACTGGCAAGAGACATTTAAATTATGCAACTTGCTTTTTAAAAAGTCGAAGTCCTCTATTCATAAACAAGGTAATTTGGTTTCAATTTTAGCAACCTAAATATTTACTAGAATGTGTTAACCACATTTTGCTATTTTCTTCCTCTGAATCTTCCTTGTTCTTTATTCATGTATTTCTTCATTCAGCAGCTATGAGCTGAGAATATGATGTGTGAACAGCCTTGTGCTGCCAGCTAAAGAGGTACAAAAAAAAAAAAACAAAGCCTGAGAATCCTGCTCCTATTCCCTGAGTTGGATTTATCTAATTTCTAACATTATAAGAAACTAATACTAATATATGAAAGACTCAAATAAGTACTAAGAAAATAAAAACCGTTAAGTATCTCAGATTTCTCTTGTTTCATTTACAAATGTAACATTTCACAACAGATTCCACATCAAGTTAATTTAAGGATTTGTTTTTCATACTACTTGAGCCTTTCTACTCTCTTGAGAAGCTAGTTATAATACCTCATACATACTTTGTATAATGTAAGTTTTGCCTCTAAGAGAAAGCATTTAAATGATGAGGTAGGAAAAAAAATTATTAAAGGGCATAATAGGTAAAGATATTCTAGTTCAGTGAACTCCTGTGAAATAGGGAAGGCATTTTTCCCTCTTGTATGCCTGTAAGATCCCTCTTTACCTGCAAGGGTCAAATGGATAGCACCCTTTCTAGAAACTTTCTAGGTCATGCTAGCCTACAATGAGTCTCTTCCATTTTTTAAATCCTATGGCATTTGTACATGTATTGTGTATGAGACATGCATACAAGACTGAAGTTTTAGGCCAGGCATGGTGGCTCATGTCTGTAATCCCAGCACTTTGGGAGGCTGAGGCAGAAGGATCACTTGAGGTCAGGAGTTCGAGACCAGCCTGGCCAACATGGTGAAACCCCGTCTCTATTAAAAATACAAAAATTAGCTGGGTGTGGTGGTGCATGCCTGTGATCCCAGCTACTCAAGAGGCTGAGACAAGAGAATCGCTTGAACCCGGGGGGTGGAGGTTGCAGTGAATCGGGATCATGCCACTGCATTCTATCCTGGGGGACAGAGTGAGCCTCCATCTCAAAAAAAAAAAAAAAGACGTTTTCTTGGTTATCTTTATCTTGCTGTCTGACTATATTTGCCCTCCCAAGCTAGATTATAAATACTTTGAGGGAAGCCTGTATCCCTTACATTTATTTCATTGAATTTTCCCAAAGTGCCTCCCAAGCCACGGTTGTTATGTAACTTCAGGGAGTTCCATTTCCCTGAAACCCAGACATTGCAGTGCAGTAGCCCTGCTGATCTTCACAGTGATGACTGTACATTTCAGTACATGTTTTCTTTAGAACTACGTTGTCATTGAGTCTTTTAATCAGTGTTCCTTTCTTCTTAAACATATTGATAATGTTGTGGCTTTCTGTGTTTAACAGTAGAAAGGTTTTAAGATGGACACTTGTAAAACAGATGGAACAAGACAGAGAAATTCTGCCAGGGAGCCCTCAATTTCAGGCAGGCTCTAGACACCAAGCAAGAGAGTTACCCTAAATCTCCAGCCTCTAAATCTCTTCTAAAGAGGGTACCTGGGTAGATAGAACCACTGTACCAAGACAGGAGAATGATAAGAATTCAAGTCTTTTTACCCTAACAACAATCACTTTATTGTATATCATGATGTTATATGTCAGGATTTAGGTGGGTCATTCATCTGTCCCATGTAGAGGAGTTGACAGAAATCATTTGGTGGCATTCTGCTGGCCAAGAGGCTGGTTTAGAGGGTCTAAGATGGCTTCCATTACTGACTTGTACTTTGGTGGGGATGACTGGAAGGCTAGACACAGGTATGGTGAACACCTATATGTGGCCTTCACAGCATCGTGGTCCAGTAAGACTCTACCACGGCAACTTAGAGCTCCCAGGGAGTAGTCCAAGAGCTCAAGTGCTTTCTGATGACTTAAAATCTTGTCCTTTGCTTTATTCTTTAAAAGTGTTATTTAATTAAATAAGATTCTTAGGTAAAATGTTTTATGTTTAACAAGAATATTCTTACTGTTACTCTACTTTTGTTAAAAAGAAGTATTGTTTTTATTTTTGGTATTGTAAAGATCATACAATCACAGTCATTTGGAAATGCAAGCAACATATAAAATTAAATGACATAAAGTAAAAATCATCTTAAATCTTACCACAGTTAGTTATTGGAGGCTATAGTAAATATTGTTTAGGTAGCTGCATATGTGTATAAATATACATATATCATACATATACATACACACATACACATATGAATGACTTTTATAAGTGAGATTAATTTATATGCTATTTTATAATGGCTTTTCACTTAACAATATGTCATGGTGCTCTTTGGGTGCCAATCAACATAGACAAACAGCATTCTTTTTAATATTCATATATTACTATGTAATATAAAATAATTTAGCTAATCAATCTCCTATTTGCAGATATAAGGCACAATTTCTTTTAATGAAATATTTTCGAGCATCAAGTATTTCAGAGAAAACCCAGTCAAAATACAGCCATTCATTTTATTTTATCAAACAAGTTACATGGCTAAAGTGTGAGGAGGTTTTAAGTAAGTTTAGGGATGGTGAAGCCAGGTAGAATAGTCTCTGTTTTAGTCAAATAAGTAACCAAATAACAGGCAGTTCTTTAGTTTGTTTTCTGCTATACTAACATAGGTTAACTAACACCCTAGACATTGATGAGGCAAAATAACTATCAGTCAAGGTTGCACTATAGTGCAGAAACCTGATGGAGGGAATGAAAGGAGGAAGAGGTGGAAGATAATGAGAAGGAGAAGGAGGAAGAGGAGAAAAGGAAAGAAAGGAGGGAGGGAGGAAGAAAGGAAGGAAGATCTGTCAGAATCTGAGTGCTAAATTTTTTTTAATTAAAAAAAAAGAAAGAAAGGATAACTTAAATGTATCAGTGTTTCATTTTCATATAGTTACAATAAATAGGGAAGTAAAAAAGCCAGGGTTGGTCAGCAATTCACAACGCAGTCAGGACCCAGGCTCCTTGTATCTTTTCACTCAATCATCCTATGGTCCATATCACCTTGTGGCCCCAATGTGGCCATTTCACCTCCCAACATTGTGTTCATGTTCCAGACAGGAAAGGGAAGGTGAAAGAGAAAAGGACAAAAATGTGCAAACCAGCTAAATCAGTACTCCTTCTAAGGGGTCTTTTTGGAAGTCCTATTCAATAATTTCTGTTCACAGCACACAGCTGGGTAATATGATTGCCCTTATTTGCAAGAAAGACTGGGAAATATAGGTTTTTGTTTTGTTTTGTTTTATGGCTTGTATGTAAGAAGCAAAAAATGTGCATTGGGGAGGCAACTATCTCTGCCACAATAATTAATGTAAGGTATTTCTTATAATATATAAGTGTATGTACATGTAAATATTCCTAAGAAACTTGACCTAAGAGAAGAAAAGGTAAAAGAGTAACACTCTTATTTAACTAAGTTTGATCTACAAGAGATTGATTTTAAAATAAGTCTGTGAGAATTCTCAATGAAAAGAGAATTTCTTTATTTTCTTTTTTTGAGACGGAGTCTCTCTGTTGCCCAGGCTGGAGTGCAGTGGCATGACCTTGGCTCACCGCAACCTCTGCCTCCCTGGTTCAAGCCATTCTCCTGCCTTAGCCTCTCTAGTAGCTGGGATTACAGACATGCACCACCATGCCCAGCTAATTTTTCTTGTAGTCTTAGTAAAGACAGGGTTTCACTATCTTGGCCAGGCTGGTCTCGAACTCCTGACCTTGTGATATGCCCACCTCAACCTCCCAAAGTGCTGGGATTACAGGTGTGAGTCACCAAGCCCGGCAAATTTCTTTAATTTCAATTCAAGTTAGGTACCTAAGATGTAGGTGGGAAGAAAACCACAATGGATAGAAATAGCCCCAACCTTGAGGATCTCACTATAGTGACATCAATATTTAAACAAATAATTATAATTTCATACAAAAGAAAACCTCTATTGCATTGAGAAATGTATAAAGGACTATGGAAAGAGTGGGAAGGCTTTGGGAAGGAATAAATGTGGAGGAGTCTATCTGTGTTCTAGGCTTAACAGATAAGAAAAAAAATGTACCAGGGGAATGAAATAAGAGAAGGACTTTTCAGAGCAATGGAGCAGTAAAATGCAATCCGGTGCTGACTGGTCCCTTTAAAACGTTGTACAAGAGGTACATGTGTAGCCCAGGTTTCTCCGAGTTTGGTCTATGAATCATATACACTATGAGTTTGATGCTCCACCCCAGTGATTCCAAATCAACTGAAGCAATAATACCAAACAAACTCTTCAGAACTGGCATGCACACCAAAGTTTGAGAACCCAGGGTTTAACCTGGTGAAAAGAGAAAATGGGTCAAAGAGACTGTATCCAGCACTTTGTCAATACCTTCTTTCATGCCTGTCTCATGCTAGTCTAACAATACTGCTACAAATATGGTCTAACTCTATTTCTGAGTTACATTGATTTTTTTTTCCCTCAGATGCTCCTCTTGGACACTTCCTCACTGGGGTCCTGGTTCTGATCCATGATCATACCCCTTAATTTAATGCTATCCTAAGGAGCTAACTTGGGCAGAACAATACCAAGATGTTGAGGTCCTAGTTCTAGAGTTATAGACTTTTTTTTTTAGTGTGATAAACCCCTTTAGCTCTCTAGTAAAGCCTTTGGACTCCACTTCGAAAAATAATGTTTTTATTTGCATTAAATAAAATAAATAAAACAAAATAAAACAATTATATTGAAATACAGTTGACTTTTTTAAAAAAGAAATGTGCTTCTTTACTAATGCTCTAAATAGCAAGCAAATACATATAAATTATAGGCAAAGAAATATTAATGTGAGGGTTATTGTTGCTTAACTTGAATAAGAGTATTAAATAACAGTCTTTGACAAAGTAACAAGTATGCCATATTGAACACGAAGGCGCAAGTTTTGTTTTTTCCTTCCAAGTTCATAGGCCTTCTGAAAGCATATGGGTCTCTGCGGACCCCACATTAAGAACTCCAACAAGAAGATCATCCAATAGAGTGGTCTGCAAATGGGGCAGTACTGTCCCCTGTGGCGCATTTGAGAAATGCAAGGGGGTAATTTTGATAATCAAAATAACTGAGGAGTTGCTATTGGCCATTAGAGGCCATGACATGTAGAATACCTTTCAAATCCATCAGCTCTGAATTTAATCAGCTTAACTAAAGTCTTCAATAAAGTATGAGTTGATGGAAGAGACAGATATTTCTTATTGTGCTGAATCTGTCTCAATCATTCTCTTGTTAAAGAGGAAAGAAGAAGTTACTTGAAAGCATAAAATTAACTGGAAATCCAGTAAAGTGTTTTCTATTCTTTTCCTGATCAATAAGTATTTCATTCTCTTGCAAATAGACCATTTTTAATACCAGGCATCATTTATAGGTCTTTGCTTGCAACTTTTCATGTACTGTTCAATGGAAAATTACTAAAACAATTTTTACAGTTCTATCCTACAAAAATTATACCTACAATATCCAAATGTCTTTTTTTTTTTTTTTTTTTGAGATGAAGTCTTGCTCTGTTGCCCAGTGTGGAGTGCAATGGCACAATCTTGGTTCACTGGTTTACTGTAACCTCTGCCTCCCAGGTTCAAGCAATTCTCCCACCTCAGCCTCCTGAGTAGCTGGGATTACAGGCATGCACCATTATGCCCGGCTAATTTTTTGTATTTTTAGTAGAAATGGGGTTTCACCATGTTGGCCAGGATGGTCTCAAACTCCTGACCTTGGGTGATCCTCCCGCCTCGGCCTCCCAAAGTGCTGGGATTACAGGAGTGAGCCACCACTCCTGGCCTCAAATGTCATTATTAAGATGAGTACTAGATAGTCATTCTAAGGATAATTGACTCAATTGTTTACTTTCTGTTACCTTTGCATTGTAGAGACAAACTATATGCAAAAAGATTATAAACAAATCCTGTCTTCCATTACATAATGTTATAAATACTTAAATATTTTCTAATTCTTATAGACAAAATGTTTCTTCTTACAAACAAAATGTTTTCTTTCTTATAATTAATTAGGCCCTTATTAGAAAAAAATTATTGGATTTGCCTTTTCTTCACACCAGATGGGTTACTTTTTAAAATACCCCTTTCCCAAATAAGTTATTGGATTTGAAAGAAAGGTACTAACTAGTTTGAAATCCTCTGAGATTCAGTGGAGTTAAAGCCCTAGTTACAACAGACAATCTACATTCAAAGCACAGGCAGTCCCCAAGTTGCAAATGGGTTATATTCTAAAAGTTAATTTGAAAGTCTGCTGTTTAGAACTTGTAGAAGCATTCTGCCATGGAAACAAAGTTATAAATGACAGCTGAATTTCTAGACTAGCCCACAAAAGTCTGTCTAACCCCTAATGTGTCTGAATCCAATTGCTTCAAGGAGAGGTTTATAATAGAACATAATAGTTCATTGACAGGCTGAGTGGTGTCCCACTTTATCAGTGTTTCTCAATTTAGCAGTGTTGGCTTGTTGTTTTACTATTTCTTCATTTTATTCCCTAAAGATATATTAGTCAAATAATAATACCTTTCTTTAAAAAGTATTTATTTCATTTCTCAGTTATGTAAATTATTTTAGGTCTTTGATTTATCTTAAAACAAGGAATAAATAAATATCCTTTTTTTCCCCCTGTGATAAAAATCAATTTCCTGGCTGGGCATAGTGGCTCACACCTGTAATCTCAGCACTTTGAGAGGTCAAGGTGGGTGGATCACATGAGGTCAAGAGTTCGAGACCAGCCTGGCCAACATGGCAAAACCCTGTCTCTACTAAAAATACAAAAATTAGCCTGGCATAGTGGCAGGAGCCTGTAATCCCAGCTACTTAGGAGGCTGAGGCAGGAGAGTTGCTTGAATCCAGGAGGCGGAGGTTGCAGTGAGCCAAGATCACGCCACTGCACTCCATCCTGGGCAACAGAGCAAGACTCCATCTCAAAAAAAAAAAAAATCAATTTTCTTATAAGATTTTTGTTTGTTTGATGTCTGGGTTTTTTTTTTTTAATTTATACAAAGTTAAAATTCCTTTTCTAATGGCAGTAATCTATAAAGATTTTTTTCCTGTTTGTTTTGTTTTAATGTGTTGCTTATTTAAAATGTCTTTGATAACAACTGTGGCTTGACAAGTAATAATGAAAAGGGACATTAAACAACAATATCAAATAGCTTTTTCACTTTTGCCATTTTACTCCTCTGACCCCTGATTAAAAATAAGTAGTTCCTAAATGTATCATGTGCCAATCAAAATATTTCTCAATTTAGGCCAAACTTCTTTTTCTGCCATGTATCTACACATCACAAACGTTTGTCCTGGCTCATTTCTTACCCCCAGGCATACTTGGCATTTTCCCACTTTCATACCTTTGTTAGGTATCCTTCCTACAAGAGTACTGTACTCTGGTCATTCTATTTGAAGCCTATTCTTCAAGGTTCACGTTAAATTTCAACTCTCCTGAGCTAACATGAAATAATGTAAAGAGTGTGTTAAGAGTTGTTAAAGAAAAAGAGAACGCTGCAATGGGGTCTTGCAGCGGGGGAGAGAGATAGGGCACAATTCTCAGTAAAGTATGGGCTAGTAAGAATTTGGAGCCAAGGATCAGTATGGGGGTCAGCAGGTGTGCCTTGACTTTTAAAAACTTTATAGATAACATCAGGGGTAAGAGTGATTCCGGCTAAACTGACCTAACAGGATTCTTGCTGAAGATAGGCCAGAGTGTTTAGATGTCACCCAAGAGATAGTGGAGGATGAGAAACTTGATCAGATATCAAGGATAATCAGCTATTGAGAATAGGAATTCTTGCTAAACTCACTTAGCAGGATTCTTTGCTAAAATAGAATTTGACAAGGAAGAGCACAGATGGGCCTACCAGAAGATCTAGAAGTCTAAGGCTTGGCCAGCAATGAATCTTTGTTAGAGTCATACATGCCTAGGTATGAATCCCAGCTCTGCCACTTTCTTAGCTGTACATATGTGTATGTAAATTTAACCACTCACAGCAATGTTTCTTGTCTATAGAATGAGACTAATAGTACTTTGATCACAATGTTGTTTTGAACATTAAATAAAATCAGTTAAAATTTAAAAGCACAATGCCTATCTTTGATCATCTCATAGCAACTGATTGCTTGTCCTTTTGAGCTCTATAGCAAATGTTAGCTGAGCTATTCATGTCAAATGTTATATCTCTGAATATATTTTTGCATTAATGTATTTTGTCTCCATGACTAGGTATTTTAAATCTCTCTGGTTAAAATATATTAGTCAAAGTCCTGGCTAGGACTTCAGAGATTAGAAACCATGTCATATGTTTGTTGTTTATGCTGACAAGGAGCCACAGCTGACTGGTCCTGGTAGCCTTGAAGAAATGTGGCACTGGATTTTTTGTTTTGTTTTTTTAAATTTTGAGAAAGAGTCTTGCTTTGTGCCCAGGCTGGAGTGCAGTGGCACCATCTCGGCTCACCACAACCTCTGCGTCCTGGGTTCAAGCAATTCTCTGCCTCAGCCTCCTGAGTATCTGGGATTACAGGCGCCCACCACCACAGCCCAGCTAACTTTTTTACCTTTTTAGTAGAGACAGGGTTTCACCATCTTGGCCAGGCTGGTCTTGAACACCTAACCTCGTGATCCACCTGCTTCTGCCTCTCAAAGTGCTGGGATTACAGGCATGAGCCACCACACCCAGCTGGCACTGTTTTTTTGCCCTACAATTGGAGCATGTTTCAGCACATCTGTAGAACTGGCAGAGCAGAGGAAGAAAAAAACTTATCCTTAGTGAAGAAAGCTATGAAAACTTTCCTTCAAGATCAATTGCCCAAGGTTAGAGGAAAGGGCTTCATGGAACATGTTATCTATTCCATGAACTCATGCCTGAGTCCTAGAGCAGCAAACAAATTATATAACTAAATGCTTCACTATGATGTACCCGGGACTTTTGGAACTGAAGACAATATCAACAGGAGATGATGCCTGCGAAACACTGTATCTTGGTACAGGTATTAGTGCCATTAAAATTAGGGGTTGGTGGCTGGGCACAGTGGCTCATGCCTGTAATCCCAGCACTTTGGGAGGCCGAGGTGGGTGGATCACCTGAGGTCAGGAGTTCGAGACCATCTTGGCCAACATAGTGAAATCCCATCTCTACTGAAAATACAAAAGTTAGCTGGGCGTGGTGGCAGGCGATTGTAATCTCAGCTACTAGGGAGGCTGAGGCAGGAGAATTGCTGGAACCTGGGAGGTGGAGGTTGCAGTGAGCTGAGATCGCACCATTGCACTCCAGCCCCGGCAAACAACCGTGAGACTCCTAATAAAAAAAAAAAAAAAAAAAAAATCAGAGGTTGGTAGCCTCAGAACAAACAGCACCGCAGTTGGGGAGCTTTGTTGCCTTTGGAAGCAATAAGAGAAAACAATTCAATGAGCCAGAGGAGGAAGATGGTGAATGAATTGGAGGACTGTTTCTTAAAGAGTTCCCTAAAAGCAAAGGAAATAAGGCATATAATACCAAGAAAATCCCTTGGAGTTCTTAGGATCTTCTGGAAGAAATCTGAATGTGGATGGGGAAAAGTATGAAAACTCTTTGAGACTTTTACTACAATCATATTTTTACTCTTAGTCTTCTGTAGGTTGGGAAGATGGACAAACTTGAATTTCTTCTTGTGTTTGTTTTGGGGTTTTTTTTTTCCTTTTTTTTCCCTTCTCTTATTTTATTTTTTGCTTTTTGGAGACAGGGTCTTTCTATTACCCAGGCTGAAATGCAGTGCACGATCTTGGCTCACTGCAACCTCTGCCTCTTGGGTTCAAGTGATTCTTGTGCCTCAGTTTTTTGAGTAGCTGAGATTACAGGCAGGTGCCACCACACCCAGATAATTTTTGAATTTTAATAGAGACAGGGTTTCATCATGTTGGCTGGGCTGGTTTCAAACTCCTGGCCTAAAGTGATCCTCTCACCTTGGCTTCTCAAAGTGCTGGGATTACAGGCATGAACCACCATGCCTGGAAAATTTCTAATGTTTTAAGATATTAGCTTCTTGATTTGAATCTGAATATTTATTCAGTAAAGTCTTTGTTCATTATTTTTAAAGAGTCTCTATTTTACCTTCTTTTAGTAATGCTAAGTATTATTAGTAATTAATTTTAGCTTTCATTCTTTTTTGGTATAATAATTCTGGATTTATGTCATACATACAGTGTAAAGAAAAAATAAAAGCAAAATACAGATGTGCCTTGATTTTTAAAAACTTTATAGATAAAAATTTGAAATCAGTAAAATTTGTATTTTATTTCATTAAAAGCCTTCAATTTATAAGTGATTTTCCTAGTTTTTCCCATTACTATATGTCATTGTCTTTATTTCAGAGATGGCTGTTTCAATCTTTCCTTACATTTTAAAATAATAAAGGCAACTTGATCTTTACCTACCATGAATAGATTGTTGTTTTGTCTGGTAACTTTAAAATGTGATTTGGTTTAAATATTTACCTCTGAAATTTGAGGAAGACCTTTCTCAAGTTTGGTGAATTGTAACTGGATTTAGAAATCTGAATTTTCATTTCCTAACTCACTTAAATTTTATTTTGTCCAGATTAAAGTCTTATTGTTATCTTGGTAAAGTAGTGCTCTAGTTTTGAAATTTGATTTTTTGAGGGAAAATAAAAGCCAGGCAGTTGGGGAGAGTTTTTAAAATTCCAAGTCATCCTGTGCCTCATTATTCTTATAGATGCCTATCTCCTTCTTCTGTCTTTAAAATTGATTCATATGTCATCCAGTTATGCTGGATAACGATCATGGTGTGTTCAACCCCAGGGCTATTATCAAAGCATCCTAAAGTGGTAAAAAAACATCAAAGAGCTGTTGACAGTCCAAAAGACAAATATAGAAACTTTATTTTTTCAGCCTAGAGAAAATCCTTATAATCTGTCTATTATTGTATAGCCCCTTCAGATCTGGCAGCTATTCAAGAAGTCCTGGCCAGTAACCAGATAAGTCTTTTCCCTTTGGAAGTAACTGTCCCCAATAGCACTGCTTTGAAACCATATTATTAACATTGACAAATTTGGACTGTTAGGATTATCATTTTGTGATTAGGGAATTCCTTGGTCTTTCCTAATTGGCTTCTGTATAAAGAATACACAATATAAAAGACATGGACCATAGATGTGCAGTTTTCCTGAACACTTGAGTCAACCCTAGTTTAACACTATGTTACAGAGGGAAAAAAATTCTTATTTGTGAAAGTTGACTCTTGTTTGAGCTGGTTGCTCTAAGATGCTCAAAATATGGCCCATGGACTACCCTCATCAGAGTCTCCTGGAGTGCTTATAAAATGCAGATTCTTGAATCCAAATTTTGGGGTGAGAAGGGAGTATGTAGTGGAACCACTATAGCTTAAACAAGTGCCACAGGTGATTTTTATTCATGGCAAAGTTTAAGAACTACTTCTCAAGAACAGTTACTCTTTAGTATGGGAAAACACTTTAATGAAACATGTTGGTTTTGAAATAAAGCTAAGGTTCCAAGGCTATTCTGGATAAAATCGAGAAAACAAAGAGCCAAATTGCTTTGAGTAAGAATAAATTAACAAGAATTTGGGAATTGCCCTTGGTGGTTTTAAAGAGAGGTGGCTTTAGAGAAGGTGAGGGACTACAGCAATATAGTGGTAGGGTGTGGTCTAAAGAAAATGATGACTAGTGAAAAATTCCCTGCCGTGGAAATGGCCAACATTCAATGTGAAGTTGCTTCCTATTCTGTGCCTTGTTTCCTCTGCTTTTAGGGAAGGAGCTGTTCCATCCATAGGAAAGCACAGCGACGGATGGAGATGTCAACAGGATCAAGAATTCAGAGCAAGTGTGGACCCTGGCCAAGCTCCTTTCCAAGAATCCTTGGAAATGTGGAGGAAGGTTCTGGATTTTCCAAACCTCACCAAATCACAATTAGCCAGGACATCCTAATCATGTAGCTCACATTTATTTATTGAACATCAAGCATATAACAGGCATCTTCATGCATTATGCAATTTAAACCTGCAAAGTAGGTATTTTATCCTTAGTTTACAGATGAGGAACTGAGGCCAGAAATGTTGGCTAACAAGCCCAAGATCGATCAATCAGTTAGTTAGTAACAGAGCTGCAACTGAAGCCCAGATCTACCTGACTCCAAAGCTTGTCTCTCCTGCCCCACATTATACTACACCCCTTCTTGGAAATTTAAAAAAAAAAAAAAAGCTATGGCCACTTTAAGTGGTGTACCTCCAGGTCAACCACTGCCACCTCCTTCTCCTCTTTCAGACTTGCACCTGTTCCCTAAATAAAGGAACAACAGCAATAGTGTTCTGTCTGGCTCTGTTCAGAGTTAAGGCCCCCAATATTGTTCAGAGAATTCAATCAGCACACTCCTCCCACCACAATCTGCTGTACCATCTCTCCTCTTCATCAGCAAACTTTTTTCCCAAGCTTTCTAAATAGTCTCCACTTGCTGTCTGACTTATTCATCTTTGTCTTTCTTTTTAACCCACCGTACTTTGTCAAGAACTGTGAAGGGTCTGATATTTTACCCTCCTTGCAAGCTGATCATTTAACCTGCTATAGTTTCATGGAAGCTGGCAGAAGATTTGGGACTTTGGGGTGAAAGGGGTGTATTACTCATGGCACAGCAAGCAGCACCAGTGTCATGTTCAGTCAGTTCTCTTGCCCCCAGGTCTCACCTGGAGCTACATGGTGTGGTTCAGGTGAGTGATGCACCTGCACTGGGTCTGCCTCATAGCTGAGTAACTTGAAGCTTAGGAAATCCCCAATCTTTTTATAATAGGCTGCAAGAAAACCTGCTTGACCCTTACCTCCAAAGACATGATCTTTACTATATTGGATGGTAAACAAATGTGTCCCTGCTTTGGGTGGGGTAGGGGACACTATGTATATTTTCCAAGGCTGTTTGCCAAAAAAAAAAGAAAAAAATCCTTGAATATATGGTCTAAAACAATCACAAAACAAAAGCTGTTAGTGCCTCTGCTCACAAGGCATACAGAAATACTAGAGTCCCACAGAGAATTGTCTCCCAACACATTTGTGCATTTCTTCCCACTAGTCATACAGAAGATCAGTCTCTTCAGAATGATCAGTAATATAGTCATACAGAAGATTGCTCTCTTGAAAATGATCAGTAATCTAATTTCATGACACAACAACCTTCTAGAATCCTGGAAAATAAACTCAAAGAACAATAATCATTCAAGAAATATGTATTTGGTAACTCCTATGTGCCAGGCACTGTGCAGGCCCAAATAGACATGGTCTTTGTGCTAATGTGGGAGCCACAGACATTAACCTAGTAGTTACGCATATCAAAATGTAGTTACAAGCTGCAGTAAGTCCTAAGAAAGGAGGGTACATAGTGGTAAGAGACCTGACATAATAAGGGATCTTGAATGTATCTGGGAGGTCAGAAATGTTTTTCAAGGATGTCCCTTTCAAGCTGAGAGCTGAAGGATGAGTAAGAGATAGGATAGCTAAAGGAGAGAATGGCACATGCATAGAGCCTTTGGCTGTTGGGATCACAGCGTTTTTGAGAAACTGAAAGAAGACCAGGAAGTCTGCCCAGGAAACAAGGTGAAAATGAGACTGGAAAAGGCAGGTAAGGCCACACCTTGCATGGTCTTGTAGGTCACCTTAAGAACTCTAGACTTATCCTAGAGCAATGAGAAACGGTTTAAGAAGTTTTTTGGAGAAGTGACATAGTCTTATTAGAAAAGATCATTTTTAGAAAAGATCATTTTTGCTGCAAAATGGAGACTGACTGGAGGAGCCCACACTGTATACAGTGAGACCAAATTAGATTAGTGGTGATTGGAAAGAAGTAGATCAATTAGATTTTAGAAATAAAATTGCCAGGAGTTAGTGCTGCAACAAATACGGAGAATGGAAGAATGGAGGTGAGGGAGACATCAGGGATGACTGACTACTAGATGTTTGATTTGAATAACTGGGGGGATGAGGGATAAGGAAAACAAGAGTTCATGAACTCAGTTGGACTAAACTTTGCAATTTTGAGATACTAAGTGGCCATGTCAGCGAAGCACTTGGAATTTGGAAGAAGAGTCTAACCTTGGATTAGTGGATCAGATTTGGAATTTAGAGGCAAGGTCTGGGCTAGAGGCACATATGTGGAGATCACTGGCATACAGATGATAACTAAAACCATTGGTGTGGGTGATGTTGCTTAGGCCGAGAGATTATAATGAAAACAGAAAAGAATCTAAAACTGAATTTTGAGGTACTTTTATACTTAATAATTAGGGAGAGGAGCAGGAAACTACAAAGGAATCAGAGAAGCAGTGCCTAGGAAAGTAAGGAAGAAAACCAAGAAAATGCAGTGCCAAAGGAAGAAGAAGACAGAATAGTGGTCAAAGTGTTGAGTATTGTTGAGAGCCCAAGAAAGATGAGGATTGAAAATGGCTCTTATTTTATTAATTTAAAAAAAATGAAGCATTGAGAAAAGAACTTGTTCTAAGCCAACATAAATTCTTGACCCTCTCTGTGTTCCCAGAGAACTCATACTGGTGCATATGCTAGGGTCATTTATGTGTGGGTTTTATTCTCTCCAAAGGACATAAATTCCTCAGTCTTCACTTCACCTTGCTGCATTGCATATTATTGACCACAATCTCTAGGTCTTCACTAACATTCTTAAATTATGTGTTAGAAACAGCTGGTCGTCTTCACTCTGCTTTTACATGTAGGCATGTCCCAATACCACTTTTAATATAGTTTTTAAAAGTGCCATTTCTTGGCCTCTCCCTGAACAAAGGAATCAGAATCTTGAGGGAGTAGATTGCAGGATTCTGTAATTTCAAAAAGCTCCTAAGTAGGAAGCAGAGTAGGAAACCACTAGCTTAGATTCAGATCAAACACAGCTGGGCAGCAATACGGGTAAGCCACCCCATCCACCTACCTCTTATAAAATCCTCATACTTTGAAACAATATACAGTTATACTTCAATTATTCCAAGATCAACTTGCCAGCTGTCTGGAAGAGGGCCAAATCCAAAAGTTAAGAAAAGAAGGCTGGGCGCGGTGGCTCACGCCTGTAATCCCAGCACTTTGGGAGGCCGAGGTGGGCGGATCACCTGAGATTGGGAGTTTGAGACCAGCTTGACCAACATGGTGAAACCCTGTCTCTACTAAAAATACAAAAATTAGTCAGGCGTGGTGGCGCATGTCTGTAATCCCAGCTACTCGGGAGGCTGAGGCAGGAGAATCACTTGAATCTGAGAGATAGAGGTTGCGGTGAGCCAAGATCGCACCACTGCACTCCAGCCTGGGCGACATACCGAGACTCCGTCTCAAAAAAAAAAGAAAGAAAGAAAGAAAGAAAGAAAAGAAAAGCAAGAAAAGGAAACATCTCTCACAGTGAAAGAACTTCTGATAGTGAAGAGCAATGAAAGTATCTCAAGATACCACTTGATATAGAGTCACTGCCCTATTTACAGCCAGAAGAAAAGAAACCTCTCATTAGATGGCTGTGGATAGAAACATCCCATCAATCTTCACCTGGAGCCGCGGAGAAAACCAGCCGAGGAGAAAAGAGTAAAAAATAAATAGTAAAGCCGAAAGAATAAAAGGAAGGATCAGAGTGGACAGAGGCAGATGAGGAGACGAGAAGCAGTGACAGATTTTAGAAGAGGTGATGAGAACATTCCAAAGAGGTAAAAAGGGAAAGCACCAAAGTACAGATTCTATACATCTCAGCAATCCTTCGGGATTTAAACGTATGGCCAAGGTATCGGTTTGAGGGTCAGTCATCAACAAAGGATTTAATTGACCACTGTACTCTTTAAGAATATAGAGAATAATAATAATAATTTTAAAGAGATCTCTGTGAAACAGCTTTTTAAAAAATATAGAGCTATTTTAAAAGATCACATAATTAATACACTGAAATAAAGCCCAGACATGCAGCTTGGTTACATCCATCACCATTTTTGAAAGGACAGTTCTTGGGGTAGGACTCCCCGGTCCAAGGACTACCCCCTCCCCAGGTCTTCCGGTGGCAACCTTAAGTCAGCAGCCCTCAGGCCTTATTGCAGCGCCCCCCATCGCTTGAGGTTCCAGGAAGTCGCTGCTGCTCTCACTTGTAAGTCTTCGTGCGGTTGTAAAAATTGAGGTCGTGGTTTTCCACGCGATTTGGCTGGCGAAGAGACTACGAAGCCACCCTCCCACGTTTCAACTGAGTAAATAGCTAAATATTTTTGCTTGCTTTCCAGATCCCGGGTTCTAAGTGTTTGGGATTAGAAACCTTTAAGCCCACTTCAGAGGCTTCCTAGTCCTTGTGGGGAGTGTCTTTTAAAGCACCTGCCAGCCTTAAGTTCGGGTGCTTTCGCAAAGGTGCTGACAGGGTGAGTTTCAGGGGAGCCTTTCGAAATGTGAATTGAGAATTGTGTTAGTGGCTCTAGGAACGTCCATGAACTCCACTTACTGAGTGTGGCTCCGAGCCTGGCCGCGGCGGATGCTACCACGAGACAGGCGCAGCCGGGCCTCGGGAGAAAGCCGGAAGCCCGAGAGGGTGTGGGCGCTCCGGGAGCCGAACGCGGCCACTTGGCCGCCACGCGCCGGCTGCTCCGCAAGGACTCGCGTTCCGGTGAGGGAGCCCCGGCGAGGCGGGCGCGAGGCGGGAGTTCGGGGTGCTGGCCGGCCGAGGGCGCCTTCAGCGGGGCCCGCGCAGCCGCACTCGGCGCGCCGACTTCGGGCTCCTCCTCTCGACTCCGTAGTAAGCATGGCGGCGGCGGCGTTCGTGGTCCCTCGGGTGAAACAGAAAGCGGGAGCTACGCGGAGAGGGAGCGAAGAGCGGGGCTGAGGCGGCGCCGTCACTGCCGGGAAACAACCCCAAGAGTCAGCGCGCCGGCGGCCGCGGCGGCCCCGAGACCTGACTCTGCAGCTGAGGTAGAGACAAAACGATCGGGAACCCTAGGAAGAGGCGCCAGAGCTGCCGCCTTCTGCCTCAGAACGGCGTGACTCGGAGGTGAGAGCGCGGGCACTCCCTCCGCGAAAGGCGGGGGACACCGAACCGTCCCAACCCCGTCCCGCCCCGGATCAGGCGCCGCGGAAACCGTTAGGTTGGGATTGAGGGCCCGGGCACCCTCCAGGGCTCGGTCCCGTCGAGGGGCCCGACCCACTCCCTTATGTGGGCGCGCTGTTCGGCACAGGGGCAGCAGGGCCGGGGACAAGACCCGTCAACTTGTCGGGCACCTGCCGGGGCCGAGCCTTGCCGGGACGCGCTTACGGGGGCGCGGCTGGGGGCGCCATCCAGCCCGAAAGGAGGCGGCATCCAGCACGAGGGAGGCGGTGCGGGTGCGCGGGCGCCCCTCCTCTCTGTCCCCCGCCTCCTCCCCGCGGCGAGCCGCGTCGCTCCAAGGGCTCGGGGGCGGGGGCGGAATCCTCCCGCTAGGATCGCCCAGCACCCGCCGCGCCTTCGGCTTCGGCCGCCCGGCATCGGCCGAAGTTGAATGCTTTTCTGAAGAGAGTTTCCCCTGCTCATCTTGGGGTTAAAACCTCGAAAACCCGCCCTCTGTGTTTGATCCTGCGTGGCTGCTGCCAGTACCTGGCAGTTCCTCTCCCTAGGCGAGTTAACCACCTGTTCAGTCAGGAGGTGGATTCCGGGCTGCAGTCCTCGCCCGGTTTAACAACCTGTATCTTCGAACTTTTGACACAGCTTTGGAAACGACGTCATGTGTTAGGTAAAGGAAAATGAACAGATAATTTCTTTGTCAAATTGCGAGCAGAAGAGGGGCTGTTTTAATGGATGTGGTTGTTAATTGTTCTTTTATTCAACTGTTAGAAGCCTTGGGATATTTTAGAGGGGGGAATGTGATGGTTTGCTGGCGGTGCTAGGGATTGTGAATTCGAGATTTTTTGTGATATTTTGGGTAAGTTTCTTTGGACACCTTTGTGTCTCACCATCTATTAAATAAGAGCCACAGGCTGATGAGATTTTTTTTTCTTTTTACAATATAATCCTCATGTGTTCTCTATGGGTTTTTAAAACTGAACAACGTATTTTGCTTCTCACTGTGGTCTGTGCTTTTAGTTCTTGAAACCAAAGTATGTGTGTTTCTGTATTGTAGGAATGAAATAACAGTTGAACTCTTACTATAATGTTCTATCACCATGCTGTTACCAGCTCCAGTACTAAACATATGCCACTCAGGAGTTTGAGCCATATGTTAGGCAGAAACGAATTGAATTTTGTGGTTCTGATCTTGCGTTTGGATAAATGGTTAGTTTTTGTGTATTTACTAACTCTGTAATTCTTGTCATCTTGTATCACCTACAAAAATGTTCAAGTGAGTTGAATCCCCTGCCTTTTGGTTTTCTTGGTTGAATTCATTTTTCTTAAGTAATGAGGTAAGGTGCTCACTGAGACAGATGGTGGGCCTAACAGAAAACAGTCATGAAGGATTTTTACTATATCTTTTGTAAAATATAACCTAAAATGTTGCTTTTAGCTTTGTAGCCCACTGATAGTTCTTGCTATCTAATAACACCAGTTAGTGGGAAAAAGGGATGATGACAGGAGAAACATCTTGTTAAAATGTTAATATTAAATCTTATATTTAAATTTTTCAGCACTACCACAATTAATTTTACTATATTGTCTTGTTTTATTTCGTAGATCATCTGTTAGTTTTCTATGTGTAGGTTAACTGGAAATTTTTTTATTCCAGGCTGGCTATCGTTAGCCACCTGTATGCTTCTGAATTAACTCTCTCTTTTTCCCTTTTGTCTGAATCCTCCAAATTATTGAATGCTCAGGAAAAATAAAATCCTGGTTAACACGGGTCTCAGTCAAGCATAGTTATAAGGGTGATTAGTGTCTCCCAAATTAATGATAAGCATTAAAAAAAAACCAGATTCTAAGATTATCTTCTTTTGGTGACGTCTGTGTTTTCACTTCTCTCTCCGTGTGAGTAATTGAGACCTGATTTATTTTAACACACATTTAATGATTACTAGTCACATTTCTACAATATAATAAGCATATTTTATTACTAATTTAAAAATTTCTTACTCTTCTGTGACCAGCCAAATATAGCTAAAGGCTGAGAGATCCTATAAAACCCCATGAAAAAAAGAGGGAATGCATGATTCATATTCTCTTTGTTTTTTTATAGTTTTACTTAGGCAAAGAGCATTTAATTTATACTTTATCCATTTTTAGTAATATTTACTGTTTTAAAACATTTGTATTTTTTTAATGTTCATAACATCCAAGGTTTGTGCATCTTTCAATTTGCTTGTATTTTTAAAATACAATTTAATGAAGTAACCAAAAGGGTTTTTTTTTTTTTTTTAAATATTCTTAGTGCATGTTTGAATGAAAATGAATCTAGATCGTGTCTTTGAGAATGGTGTAGGGATATGCACATTATTTCCAATTTTATTAGCCAGGTAACTAAGTGATTGGTGATTCTGGTTTTTTTTTTTAAGCAATGTCTAGCAGACTTCAAATAAATTCACAATATTGTAATTCCAAAGGTTTAGAATATGGTGTATGTTTATTCCATTGAGCCTTTTACTGCTTCAGTTTATCACACTGCAAAACGAGAAATATGGCCCCCATGTATATTAATGTCAAGAGCTACTTGTTAAAAGAAAATTAGTGGCCATTAATATTGAAAGGCAAATTTTGTACTTCTACGTGTATTGTGAGCTTTTATAATTTTCTTAATATTTTGGTCTTATTTCAGAGAATTATTCAGTGGTCTCTTTTTATATTTTTATTCTTACCTTTCTATCCTCCACTATCGTGATTTTGCTTGTCTTTAATATATACTTTCAAGTTTGCTGTATAGCCTATGGTCTTCCATCAAGTTCCTTTGTGGGTGTCATCTTTCAATGTTTCCAATCACTTATCACCCATTACCAGTCCTTGGGCTATTTTTTCCTCCAAGATTGGGAAACGCACCTGGGAGATGGCATGTGTTTACAGGGTGATGTGATGATGTTATTAAAGTGGAGATACAAACATAGTATGATGTCTTCCTTCTTTCAAGCAGTTTACAAACTAGTTGTGGGTACTAAACTAATAGTATCATTAGCAAAAAATATAACGTGATATTATTAAGTTGTGTGATACCAACTGGAATTTAAAGGAAAGCGAAGCCAGTGAGGGCTAGAACAATCTTGGAAGGCATCTGGAGGAAGTCAGAGGAAACTAGAATGGATTTAGATAACAAAGGGAAAGGCATTCCAAAAGAGATTCACAGGCAGAGTTGGAAGTAGTAGTAGAATTAAGTAGTTGGAGAGCATCCAAGCACAGAAATTGGAAGGAAGAAAGAAAGAAAGTTTGGTCGAGATGTTAGCTTAAACACCAGGGCATCAGAAGAGGAAAATAGGCAGAGCTGGACAAGACGGTTTGTATCATTAGGAACCTATCACTGAAAGAACTATACCTCAGCTTTGACATATTAATAGCTTAAGCTTTATGTATAATGGATAGCTTATATGTGTTTGTTTATATGGCTTAGATCAGGGGTTGCCCAACTTTCTCTGTAGAGTGCTAGATAATTATTTAAGTCTTTCAGGCCATTTACAGTCTCTGTTGAATGTTCTTTTTTGTTTGTTTTTTATAATCTTTTAAAAATGTAAAATTTTACATTGTTAGCTCAGGAGCCAAACAAAAACAAGCCATCTGTGGACTGTATTTGGCCAGGGGGCCTAGTTTGTTGACTCCTAGGTATAATTGGCAAAGTAATTGTCCATATAGCACATACTGTGAAATGTCTTCTATCATCTTGTCTATATGGTTGTTTGGAGAGTTTTAGGACTATCCTGTATATATTTTTCCTGACGTTATACTAAAAGAAAATATGCAGAAATAAATGCTACTGTAATTGTTTTGTGGCCAGACTTCTAATAAGAGCCTAGAATAGGTCTCAGAATTAGGAAGTGAAAGACGAAAAGCCTTTGAGTCAGGCCTTACTACAGTGAAAATAGCTACACAGTGGCTTGATTTAGAATTTGTATGAGGTTAGGTATATCAGCTGCCTGTGCTGGTTTTACATTTTTTAAAAACAGCTGGCAGTTTAAAAACTTGGTCTAGGGTGCTGGTAGTCTGTAAGTGACAACAGGGGAGCAAGCCGTAGGGAACTTTGTTTTTAGAAGTAGTCTAGAATGAGTTAATAAAGGGATAAACAGCTGGACATTCTGCACTATTCCAGGAAAAATCACTGTGTTATGGAACAGTCTAATAATTGATATTCACATTGATGAGCTTGAGTCATCAAGAAAAGATTTTATCATATGCACATTAAGACATGGAAGAAAGACCTAAAAATCTCTTTACAAATATTTCAATTAAGATTATTTTAAGATAAGCTGTGGTGATTTAAAGGATAAGTCTGGGTTATTTTGAAAAGTAATTTACATGAAACATCTCTCTGAAGTTTCTAAATATGTAGATATGTATTTCTAAGGCAGTTCTGTTTCCTTCAATATACTATGTTTCATGTGCCATTACCAGGTGAATAGTGATGCCTCAGACTGTGGCTGCACAAATCAATTGGCTGGGGCTACTCTATTTTTTTGTGGCATCCAGAGAGCAAAAATACAGCATTAGAGCATTTTTTCATTAAGCAGGCATTAGTAAATGCGTTCCGTATATCAGGGTTAGTATTAGGTGCTGGAAAAAGTACAGATGTATAAGATGGGAAGCTACCTGGATAGAATCAATTATGTTTTTTCTTCTTGTTAAAAACATTAAGACCAACCAAACAAAATCATGAAACTTAACTTTTGTACTTTTATTTATGATTAGCATTTTTCATACGTAGTAAGTACATACACTACCATAATTTTTAAGGCAATACAAACCTTTTGAACTAACAGCCTTTGTAAATTGCTACTTAATATAATTTTTACTTTTTAAATTTTAAGAAGAAATTCCTCTTTTTTTTTTTGGTGAATGCTTGAAACAGCTTCACCATTCCAGCTGTTTCCGTTTGCTAAACAAGAGATAAAGTACCTTGGATGGTGACTCAAATGTCTAGTTCTTAGTTCCAGCTTCACCACTTATTAGCTATATGATTTTGAGTTAGTTTCTTGTAGTCTTGGTTTTCTAATCATTAAAATAGAGAATAATACCTATTCTGTTTTCCTCACAGATACTGTGAGGACCCACAGAGATGCTGGAAACCATAAAAGCATTAAAGTACATATCACAAAAGTGCTTACATTAATACTACGATATTGGAAGCAATGCAGCCTTTTTTTTAAAAAAAAAAAAAAAGGGATCAGAGTTCAAGCTTTATCCTCCAGAGTTCTGTAAACATAGTATGTTTCCAGTAAACTTTGAGTTTACTCAAAAGTTTTAACGTCTTTCTTGGCAAAAGAATGCATATAAAAACTTTCCATTCTTATTAATCTTTCAGTACAGTCCATATCCAGTGCCTCTGTCCCTTTTTGCAAGGGAAACTGATCTTCTGTTTTGAACAGCTTCAGCTGTTCTTTCCATAGTGGGACAAAAATATGCAAAAAGTGCATTCCTTATGGTTTTCTTTTTTTCAAGAGGAGGACTATTTCTGTATTTATAGTAACAGGATCCACTTGTGAGCTCATTGAATTTTAAGTCCTATACTTGCTTATTTTTAAAATCCTATACAAACCTACCAGATATGTGGCAGTATTCTCATTTTACAGATGAACTATACTTCTGATTGACTTCCATATCGCTTCCTCCCTCACTTCTTGAGATCTCTTACATACTAGTTGCTAGAGATATAAAGTATGATGTATACTTTGAAGTAAGCTTTGGTATAAAAAGTTACCTAAGTTTGGGAAATTAGATTGTGTATTTTAATTAACCTCTATAAGAAATGTTTGGGAAAAAAGTGTTTTATCTGTTTTCTTTCTTCAGAATCCATATTTTAATATATATTTTAACTTTTTAAAAGTTAAATGATTTCACTATCTACTTCCTCAGTGAGGGATTACTTTAATTGGTTTACATATATTGTCTTCTAAACCTACAGACATATAATTTGGGAGGCAAAAAAAATCTTCCTACTTCTCTAGGGGTTCTAAACAGATATTTAAGTACATTTTAAATCACAGTTTAGACTTTTATTAGAAAGTAATTACATGCTTTGCTTCATAGAAGTGTATGTCATATACAACTACTTTTGTTGAGCCATAACTTGAAGGTTAGTCATTTCATTTACTTTAAAATCAGTTCTTAAGATTTGCTTAAATAAAAAGTGAAAACAGTTCATAATTTGTAATTTCATTATGTTTAAATTTTCTAATTTATTTTTGTTTTCTGAAGACAGATATTCTCCATTATGTCTTTGTTCTTATGACTTGATTTTTTTCCATGTAATATTTTCATTTGCAGTATATACTTAGAAAGGCCATTTTAGCATAATACCTTCATAGTTTATGAAGTACCGTTTTGTTTCTTTAGTAACTGTTAGGATCAACTTTTCCTGATATGAAATTACAAATTATGAACTGTTTTCACTTTTTATTTAAGCAAATCTTAAGAACCGATTTTAAAGTAAATGAAATGACTAACCTTCAAGTTATGGCTCAACAAAAGTAGTTGTATATGACATACACTTAAGCCTTACAACAACTCTCTGCAGTAGATACTATTATCACCAAATGTCATAGAGTAATAGTAGAAGCACTTTCATTAAAAGACAGGAACAGGACAAAATACAAATAAATACAAGATAATCAACAGAAAATGATTTGAGTTAAAAAATTTTCAGCAAACTGATTGGCTCTAAGATAAACTTAGAAAATTCATTAGCCTTCTTATATATCAACAGTAACCAACTGTGAAATACAGCAATAAGAAGTAGCAGCCTAAATTATAAAAACTTAAGATTTTAAAATGTGTAATAGCTATGTGAAGAAAACTACAGAAAGATGTGTGTGAATGGATGGAGGAATATTCCTGAATGTGTCAACTTAATGCTATAAAAGTGGCAGCTTTTATTAAATTATTCTATAAAGTCAATATAGTTCTAAACAAAAATTCAACAGGATTTTAAAAATGGAATTTAATAAACTGATGGTTCAAGTTTTGAGAAGGGAGCATGCATAAGAATGGCTAAGTAAATTTCAAAATGAAGTATAATAAATGGGAATATCCCCATCAAAGATCAAAACATTATAAAATGACAATTAAAATAAGAATTTGGAGTAGGAACAGGCATCCTCATCAAACAGATAGAATAAATTCAGGAGAAGATTTGTGGATAAAGATTTGTAGGATAAATGAGTAATTAATGGAAGTACTAGTCTATAAAGGGTGTGGGACAATTGACTGTCTAGTTGAAGTAAAGATAGGTACCCACTTCATGACACTCTCAAAACTAAGTTCCAGGTGGACTAAATTTCGATAAATAAAAAATTTTTGAGTGGAGAAGGCCTTTTAAGTGAGACATCAAACTTAGATGCCATTTAAAAAGGAAAGCAAGCAATTGACTGGGATAAAATATTCCACATGTAATAGACAAAATTAATATTCAAGATATACAATATGAAAAAGATAACTGATAGAAAATGGGAAATAATGTAAGCAGGAAATTTATGGAAGTAGAAATATCAGTAGCCTGTTAAGTTTTGAGTAAATACTATTGAACTGAGTGTAAATAGTTTCATCTTTATAGGAGAAAATTTTAGCAGTATCTGTCTATTTTAAATGTACATTCTCCTGAACCAGAAGTCTTATTTCTATATGTCTGTAATACAGAAATACTATCATATGTTCATGGAGAGTATTACGTGATTATTCTATGCAGAGCTGGGCGCCGTGGCTCATGCCTGTAATCCCAGCACTTTGGGAGGCTGAGGCGGGCAGATCACGAGGTCAAGAGTTCAAGACCAGCCTTGCCAACATGAAACCCATCTCTACTAAAAATACAAAAAACATTAGCAGGGTGTGGTAATGGGCATCTGTAGTCCTAGCTACTTGGGAGGCTGAGGCAGGAGAATTGCTTGAACCTGGGAGGCAGAGGTTGCGGTGAGCTGAGATTGCACCACCACACTCCAGTCTGGGTGACACAGTGAGACTCTGTCTCAAAAAAAAAAAAAGAAAAAAAGAGTATTACATGATTATTACATGCAGAGGAGGAAATGTATGAAGGAAAACTGGAAGTAATAAGGTCATCATTAGAACAGTTAAATTATGGTGTGCCCTTACACTGCAATATTAGATACTTATGAAAAAACATGTAATAGATATAGATGTACTTCTCAAGATATTTTACATGAAAGGGCAAGATACAGTATAATACATACACAAAGACACAATTCATACACACACATACACACAAATACAATTACACAAAAGCAGTGTATGTAATTTTGTGTATGTAACACCCAATCCCAGAAAACCTAATGAAAAAACATGAAATAGATATAGATGTACTTCTCAAGATATTTTACATGAAAGGGCAAGATACAATATAATACATAACAAAGACACAATTTATATATATACACACACACACACACATATAGTACAGAAAAGTAGTGTACGTAATTTCATTTATGTAGCACCCAATCCCAGAAAACCTAATATACAGGTAAGTGCAGAGAAAAAGAGTGGAAGGGTACACCACAGTCATTACCTATAGAAATAGAAGTTGGATTAGGGATCAGGGAAAGAGTTAAAAATAATGTTTGTATGTATATTTTCAGGTATAAGCAAGTACAGCCTTTGTGATACAACAAACATAACAACACATGTGAAGCTTTGTTATGATTGGTCCTGATTAGGACCATTCCTTCTAGGTGGACAGCTTTGATTTATGTCTGTTTTCCCTGTGTAATTTTTAATAGCACTTGCAGAAGCTTCCCAGTTGGTGTCTGAAGTCATTGGTGTTTTTAAAAATAGCAATTTCAGAATAGTATTAGATCTGAAGCTGTGTTAAAGTGGGTGAAAAAATGTGAGAATTGTATTAGTGATTTATAACCTCTATAACCACAACTCAAACAAGACAAAGTGCTTTTCGAGAGTTTCTGTTATAAAAACCCTTCTCAAGTTATAATATCGAATATAATTGTTTTCAAGATCCATATGTCTGGATATTTTGATCCTTACCTTTAATATTAGAACTTAATATTTTAAGACAGTTAATGATAGAGGTCAACAGAGAAATCAGAAGCTTGAGAGGAAAATAAAGAGAAGGAAGATTTTTTTTAAAAAGAAGATGAGGGAAGATGAATATGTTTAGAGGCTTTCTGTTGTGAATTTAGTTGCCAGTGTGTTACTGTGGCCATAAAAAATACAGAAACTGCAGGTTTAGTCTTCAGTCCAAATTCACACTGGTATATATAACCCAAGAATTTGAAGTTCTACAAGAGCAAAGTTAATCTCTAATATAAAAACTAAAGTTTTATATAATACTTCTTTAAAAAAACTATAAAATATTTGGAGGTGAAAATAGGATTGTCCCAGGTGTAGTTGCCTTTTGGCTCTAAAGGGTAGCCTATGTGCTCCACAGACAGTAGACACCTAGAGCTATGTGTGGAACTTAAGAAAATGTTACTTAAAAAAGAAAAAGAAAAAGCTGGCTCGTACCTGTAATCCCAGCACTTTGGGAGGCTGAGGCGGGCGGATCATCTGAGGTTGGGAGTTCAAGACCAGCCTGACCAACATGGAGAAATCCCGTCTCTACTATAAATACAAAATTAGCCATGCATGGTGGTGGGTGCCTGTAATCCCAGCTACTCGAGAGGCTGAGGTTGGACAATCGCTTGAACTTGGGAGGCAGAGGTTGCAGTGAGCCAAGATCTCGTCATTGCACTCCAGCCTGGGCAACAGGAGGGAAACTGTCTCATAAAAAAAAAGAAAAAGAAAAAGAAAAACTGGTCTATATGCACACTATCAGTCCTTTAGTGGATTGGGGGTGGTTTCCTGGAAGCAATTCTTTCTCTCTTGTTTCCATAGTTTCCTGACTGGAAGTATCTTCTTGATCAAGATTTCTTTTGAAATCTATTTTAACAAGATTTTCATGTTAGTATTAAGGTATAATTTATTAGTGGGAGAATGGAGACTGTATCTCCTAAATGCTGAATTAAATTTAAATTTAGTATATCTGACTAAGAAGGATAAGGACAGTGGCTCTGAATGCTCCCTTCTCTTTTAAACCTTTTTTCACTTAGGGGGCATAAAAGAGTGAGGCCCATCCATCCTACCCACACTACCCTTTCCTTCTTTCCAGTGGATATGGGATTGGAGAAGAATAAGATAAAGAAGTTATAGTAAATTTGTTGCTAACAGTCTGTGTAAATTATTGATTTCTTTGCAAGTGTATGAATACTTTCATTAGGTTAAATTGTTGATATTTTAAAGGTTTTTACCACAGTGTCAATTTCATATGGTTTGACCTATTACACTACAAAACTATGGCTATAATCACGCCCTGTATATAAAAATGTTATTGAACTTACACAAAAATACACTGTAACATTTAAATAGCATAAATTTGTGCTTGCTTTGGCAGCACATATGCTAAAATTGGAATGATGCAGAGAAGATCAGCGTGGCCCCTGCACAAAGATGACAGGCAAATTCATGAAGGGTTCCAGATTTTTCAGACTTTAAACCGACAAAGATCAAAAAAGGACAAGGGCATTACATAATGGTAAAGGGATCAATGCAATAAGAAGAGCTAACTGTTGCACCCAATAAAGAAGTACCCAGATTCATAAAACAAGTTCTTAGAGACTTACAAGGAGACTTAGACTCCCACACAATAAGAGTGGGAGACTTTAACAACCCACTGTCAATATTAGACAAATCGACAAGAAAGAAAACTTTTTTTTGGCATGTAAACTAATTTTTTTTCTTTTTCTTTCTTTTTTTAAAAAA
>CAUYLG010021623.1:0-22033 GCA_963573385.1 Cacajao melanocephalus | reverse complement strand
TTTTTTTTTTTTTCAGACAAGGTCTTGCTCTGCCACCTAGGCTGGAGTACAGTGGCACAATCACAGCTCACTGCAGCCTCAAGCTCCCAGGCTCAAGTGATCTTCCCACCTCAGCCTCCTAAGTAGCTGGGACTAGAGGTGTGCACCACCATGCCTGGCTAATTTTTCTATTTTTGTAGAGACAGGGTTTTGCCATGTTGCCCACACTGGTCTCAAACTCCTGAGCTCAAGCAACCTGCCCACTTGGGCCTCCCAAAGTGGGATTATAGGCATGAGCCACCATGCCTAACCACTCACAATAAAAAATTAATTTGAAAAAGATCGTAGTCCTAAATGTGAAGGCTAAAACGATACAATTTCTAGAGAAGAGTATCTCTCAAGACTGGAGGGGCTGGGCATGGTGGCTCATGCCTGTAATCCCAGCACTTTGGGAGGCCAAGGCAGGCATATCACCTGATGTCAGGAGTTCAAGACCAGCCTGGTCAACATGGCGAAACTTCATCTCTACTAAAAATACAAAAAATTAGCTGGGCCGGGTGGTGTGCACCTCTAGTCCCAGCTACTTGGGAGGCTGAGGTGGGAGAATCGCTTTGAACCTGGTAGGCAGAGGTTGCAGTGAGCTGAGATCACACCACTGCACTCTAGCCTGGGTGACAGAGTGAGACTCCATCTCACAAAAAAAAAAAAAAAGACTGGACAAAAGATCATATTTTGTTTTGAAAACATAAAAGGAAAAAACAATGAAAAAATTAGACTTCTGCTTGTCAAAAGACACCATTAAGAAAGTGAAAAGGCAATTAACAGAAAAAATATTTGCAATGCATATGTATCACAAAAGACCTATATCCAGAATATTTAAAGAACACTTGATATTCAGTAAAGACAACATATCTAATAAAAATCAGTGAGTTAAGTAGGACATTACAAAGATGATCCAAATGGCCAATGAGTATATTAAAGGTGCTCAATATCATTACTCATCAGAGAAAAGCAAATTAAAACCACAGTTCACATCCACTAGAACGGTTAAAATAAAGATCAATAATATAAAATGTTGATGAGAATGTGGAGCAGCTGGAATGCTCATGCATTGCTGATAAGAATGCAAAATGGTACAATCATTTTGGAACACATGTTGGCAGCTCCTAATAAAGTTAAACATAATGCCTAATTTGCGATCCAGCAATTGCAGTACTAGGAATATGTCCAAAGGAAGTGTATGCATATGTCAACTAGAGAGATAGAGAGACAAAGGGGGAGACGGAGAGACGGAGAGACAGAGACTTGTAAAAAAAAATGTTTATAGCAGCTTTATTCCTAATAGCCAAAAGCTGGAAATGACAGAATAATGGATAAATAAGCTGTGGTATATTCGCAGAATGGAACACTACACTGCAATATTAAAAATGAACTAGTGATACATGTAATACCTGGATAAATTGCAAACAAATTAAGTTGAGCAAAAGAGCTCAGATACGAAAGCATAGATACAAGATGATTCCAAATATATGAAGTTAAATATAGGCAAAGCTAATCTGTGATGATAAAAGTAGTTACCTCTAGGTCACAGGTAGCATTAACTGGAAGGAGCATAAGAAACTTTCTGTGTTGATGGAAATATTCTGTTTTTATGTGACTGGTGGCTACTGGAGTATAAAAATTCATCAAGCTGTATGATTAAAATATGTGCATTTTTGCTATACCTAAATTATATCCTGATTTTAAAAACATCTTCAAAGGTGCTTGAAAGTACAGCTTCATCCATGTTTCATTCAGGCTGAAAGGAGCTCTGCTGAAACTAAAACTAAAGATCCGTAAAGTAGTGGTCATTATTCTTTCCTTAACACCAAGCTTCCAGAACAAGACTTTTCTCTGGAACAACTATTTTCATTTTGATTATTTACTTTAGCCTTTTTGTGACAGTTCTCAACAATATCCAGGGGGAATATCAGGAGCTCTGGTTCTGAATAGTTGACCGAGTGGAGTCCCAGGCTGCTCTTTAATTGCCCACTGGGCTCACTATTCAATGGAGAGGGGCTCTTTGTTTGTTTCTAAGTTTATAGATGGCACCTATAAGCATAAGCCTCTCAGGCTCTTGCACACAGTTTAAAATAGTGTGGCACTAACAGTTTGACACTCATGTCACTAAGACAAATGGAATTGCCGGTTCAGACTTAAACAAATTCTAATAGTGCCCCCAACCTTGTCCCCTAGCCACCATAGTCTGATGCAACAAACTACATAAACAGTCCAATCCTATATGAGAGATGGAGTAAAGGCACAGAAGTGAAAAGTTGTGTCTTTGGTCAAAAAGTTCCACGTAAATATGTGGAACCCTAGCATATCAACAGTGAGAAGAACTTCACCAATTCCTTCTCAAAATGCTGAGGCAAGATTTAAAGTCATGTCAAGGACCTGGTGCTTGCAATATAGAAAGCATAGGCAAGGTTTTAGTTGACACAAAGATTTATTCAAGGAAGCAATGTGTCATCAGAAGACACTTTCCCAACAGCTTCTACTTCTGTTTTCCATTTCTTCATCTTCAAATGGGGCTATCATTTTTTTCTTAATTGTGCTAAACTAAAATTTTCCTCACTGTTAACTTGACTTTGATCTTCTAACGTCCTATAAATATTAGAAAGAAGAATAAGAGGAATGTTTAAATCAGAAGAAGAGAAATGCAGCTGAGCATTTTCCTTATGGGCAAATAAGGTTTTTTCCCTACATTCTTAATCTCTAAAACTTAATTTTGATTTTATACAGGCAGTAGATAGTTGAAAGATTAGAATTAATTTAATGTATATACTTCCCCTCATTTAATATTTGAGTTTGAATATTTTTCCTCTCTGAGGGATTGTTCACAGGTCAGGGCTGAGCCTTCTTTTAATTTCATTCTTATTCTTACTTAATCCTCTTACGGATCCCACACAAGCTTTCAATACCCAAGGTACATGCCTGGAGTTTTCATCACTTTATAATCAACAAGAATATCTGAAACTCTGTTAATTGAATATCACATCATTTATTCAAAAAATATCTTAATATTTCTGAAGAACTTTATATCCAGGAGTTACTTTAGGAAATAATTTGAACAAATCCCTTCCAAAAAAGGTAGAAAAAAAAAAGTTTTGCATAAGACTCTTTCTTTTTTTTTTTTTTTTTTTTTTTTCAAGTAAAACCCAAAGCAGATGCATGCATAGGGACTCTTAATCTTCTTTTACTGATGTAGAAGTGAATGGCATGGTAGGAGAATGACTTGACTTGAAGGTTTTAGCAAAAGTTCAAGACCATGATTATAAAGTCATGGCTTTTTTCACTGAGTTCTAGCTTTGAGATCATGGAGCTATGTGCCCACACCACTGTAGACTGAACAGTGTCTCTCACAAATGTCTTTATTTTTATCATCAGCATCTCTGCGCCTCTGATAGCCTTTAAGATATAATATCTAAGTCTGCCTCAGATTGAAATGGTAACTGTTGATACAGTGAAATATAATCTTAGAATACTCTTCCCCCAGTGCATGAACAAAATCCCTAAATGATAAAAGCATGCCTCTGTAAGAAGGTCCTTCCAGCATAGATTTGACTGCAAGACAAAATATCTAATCACACTTCTCTAGTACTATTTGTTTTTATGAAGGTGATGTACCAAATGCCAAATACATAAAGTCAACATAAATGATCATTACAAAATCAATCAAATGAAACTAGTTTGGAATTTTAAGTGTATAATTTTCTTCAATAAACAAGTTATCTTGATAGTGGGAAAAATTAGGTGCTCAAAATTTATCTCCTAATTATTTTTATCACTTCAATTGTACAACAGAAGTAGTATTTCTCTTGAGTCAAGAACAACAAAAAACACAAAGTCTGCAACTTTGTCCCTATTTACTGAAATGCTTGATGTAACACTAATACCTTATGATCCGAGCCTGCTCAGAAGGATAAGAAGTCATTTTACTTAACTGTCACAATTTACCTTCTCACACTACCATCTTCCTCAGGTATGTAGACAAATGCTGTTTCCACCACACTTAATAACTTTATACAATTTTTTCTTTATTAGAGTTTGATAAAGATGTCTGCTCTGCATATAAGTCAGGCATAAGTTTGTCTTTCAGTCTCAACTATCTGAGTTCTTTGTTAGTTAACATCAATCTCCACAGTACAACTACAAATCAGGACAGACAAACTCAGGGTGAACCAAATCTTTCTAGGCTCTTTGATTTGATGACGCACAAGCAAGGAAAGCTTATTTAGTAGGTGCGGCCTTCAAGTTTTGGAACAAGAATAGTCACCAATCTGGAAAACAAAGTTCCAACAAGACATTGACAGCTATCTTTCTTTCTCTTTAGAGGTCCTACACCTTCATCAAGAGAAGGGCACATGTTTTAAGGTACAAATGATGAGAAGAAATTCTTAGCTATCTAGCCAAAATGAACATACAGAAAAAAAAATGAATAAATTGATGCAGTGCTTTGGCTAGAAATACTATCAGTGATTCACAGACACTGTTGTTCATTAGCTGGTCATGGGAAAAAGTGAGCAAGTGCCTCAAATCCCATTTGTTCTGGCTAGCCTATGTCTTAGGTTAAAAATCTTATAATGTGTCCATTTCCATAATGATCTCCTCAGCCAAGAAGGGAACATCTTATAATTACCTAACTGCCCACCTCCACAACCAAATTTTAGGTAGGATGGTTTTGTTTTGTTTTGTCTTTTTGAGACAGAGTATTGCTTTGTCGCCCATGCTGGAGTGCACTGACACAATCTCAGCTCACTGCAAACTCCACCTCCTGGGTTCAAGCGATCCTCATGCCTCAGCCTTCTGAGTAGCTGGGATTATGGGCACATGAAACTATGCTCAACTAATTTTTTTATTTTTAGTAGAGAAAGGGTTTCACCATGTTGGCCAGGCTGGTCTCAAACTCCTGATCTCTAGTGATCCACTTTCCTCGGCCTCCCAAAGTGCTGGGATTATAGGCATGAGCCACTGCACCCAACCAGGATGGTGTTGTTTGAATCACCAAAGACAAGATGAAACAGATGTGATGGGAATAACATCTATTCATCAAGCAGTTACTGAACTGCTGAAAATTGAAACGACTCGATATGTATTTTATACAGAGACAGTAAGAAACTAGTTCATACGTGTCTAAAGGCATAGAATTTACCCTGTGTGTAAATCACCAAGGTTAATAATTTAAAAATATGTATCTTAGGCAATGTGTTTCTTTGCAAAAGAGTGAACCAGAGATTACCAGATGATTAAGAAATTGTGAAAAAAACCATTACATGGTAAAAGTGGCACACTCTGCTCATCTCTTTTAGTTTCAATGGAATAACACTGTTAGATTAATACAGATATCTAAAAAATAAACTGCAGACCCAAGATTTAAATAAAATATTTTAACTTTAAAAACTGTTATAATTGTCAAAGGATTTAATTATATCACATTAAATTCTACATCTGTGAAAAAAGGAAGTACGTGAAAAATAATGATACCACCACAAGGTTAGACAGAGCAAGAACTGTCACTAAAATAGAGGGTTAAGTGTAACATGTGCCGTAGGAATAATTAAAAAGCCAATACATGAAGTCATATAAAATGCTTGAAGGTAATACAAAGCAATGAAGACCAATAGAGGATGTGCCACCCTGGTCATATCTCTAGGTAACAGGCAATGAAACCTTCAGATAAGGATCTTCCCAATGTGCAGTTGACTCCAATGCATGGATCATAATCAGAGGCATACTTCCTGGTTCAGGAGCAATTATAAAAATTTATTAGCCTCTTTTTAACAGAAGAATCTACAACAAAATTTTCCCATAAATTTGTTTCCATAAAGAACTCAAATCATTTAGCCTCAACCTTGTTAGACTTGCTACCTTGATTTTTGTTAGCCTAGATATTGTTTTCCATAGACATAGAAAGTAATTCTGCTAAAACAAACCGTTGGTCCTATTAGAGTGGATGAACATTCCACAATAAAACATTATTCACTCAAAAAATGTGTTAACATACATTTTTCATTCAAAAGGGATCCAAACCTTGAAGGCAGCTAAAGAGAGAATTACTTATAAAAGTCCAGTTCTTTATCTATGAGGCTTCTTTAGCTCAAAGTTAAAGAAAGCAGCACATATGTGTCACTGTTTTGGCTGTCTTTCAGAAAGGTACCATGGCTTCCTGGAATGAAAATAAGTCTAGAAAAATAATAATAAAGCTTAGCCATCAAGAAGTTCTTTCCCACTCAAAAGATTGGTACTTTCAGGCAGAGAGGTTAAATGCCATAGAACAATATTCTACAATCTCATAGAGTGTATCTCTGATGCAAATTAAGTAATCTTAGGACTACTTACAAATCAGATTGTTTACATGCAGGCTCTAATTCCTTATTCAAAAATGAACTTAAAAACTCTTCTTGCAAAAGGATTTAAATAAAGTTCATTGAAGCTCCTCCCATGTTGCATGAGATGACTTTACATACAGCTAAGATTGCTACACGATAAATATGGAGTGTTGGCCAGGTGCGGTGGGTCACACATGTAATCTCAGCACTTTGGGATGCTGAGGCGGGTAGATGACCTGAGGTCAGGAGTTCGAGACCAGCCTGACCACCAAGGTGAAACCTCGTCTCTACTAAAAATACAAAAATTAGCTGGGCATGGTGGCAGGCGCCTGGCCCAGCTACTCCAGAGGCTGGGACAGGAGAACTGCTTGAACTCGGGAGGTGGAGGTTGCAGTGAGCTGAGATTGCGCCACTGCACTCCAACCTGGAAGGCAGAGCAAGACTCCATCTCAAAAAAAAAAAAAAAAAGGAAAAGAAAATGAGTATTACCTCAGAATATAGTATTGAATATGTTCACTTTTAATAACACAAGGTAACTGCTTTGGCAGCATGTGTTCCTAGTGGCTAGTCACTTGACAATAAAACATCAGTAATCTGGTAGTTTAAGAAGGTTTTAAAAGCCGAATCAAGGCCTACTCTTGTAATCTTGAATAAAATACTTCAGGTTAAAATCTGTAACATTTCCAGGATTCACAATTGTAAATGATCATTCCAAATGAGCACATCTCTTAGCATTCTCAGAATGTGACCATAAGAAAGATTTACTGTTTAAGTTCCCTATCTCAATAGCTCATTCAACACAGGGAAGCAATGATAGAGACTCTACACATTTCCATGCTCAATTCCAGGGGACAAACCGTGGTTGCCAAGTTTAAGCATTAGGAACAAGTATGAATCCTCTAAAGTAACAGTCTACATTAAAAATGAAGGCATAGCCCTAGATGGGGCAGCTCAGTAAGATGCAGGATACAATCCACTAACCAAAAAATCAGAAAGTTAAGAATATGTATAAAACCCATTAGCTTTGAAACTTAAAAATGTATCCACAGACAGAAACTCTGGTCATTTTAAAGTGACCTTCACAAATCAGTTTTGTGTTTGTTTCCATTTTCTTTCACAGTTTAAGCCTCAATCAAATCAGCAGTCTCTAGGGATTTTGAAATCGCCATAGATTAAAATCCTCTCTGACTCAACTGTTTGACTAATGCTGAGTATTTAATAATTCTACTTGAGAGAGAATTTTTGGACAAAATCCTGCTGTGCGCTGTCTTCAGATGCTCCCCAGCTGCACTTGAAAGCAGGGCATCACTGTCCTTATTTTATCACTCGACTCAGAGACAAGAAAATATATCACTACAGACAGTTCTACTATTTAGTAGGCCTGGCCGAAAACAGTTTTATAATACTAACAGAGCAACTATCACCTATAAAGGCAAAGATCTCCTCCTCTGTACTAATAATACATATTCATAGCTTGTTTCCAAGGATAAGAAATTAATAACTGTGATAGACCAGAGTTAAGTTAATGAATTTCTAAACTTCATGCTTTTGATAATAAAATCATTTAAGCTATAGCACTTGGACTGTCTCTGCTTCCACCGATCAGGCACTTTGATACTCAACAGGTTGAGTAAATTGAATCTATATATTGTATTTACGTTCTCTGTCAAGGTTGCTTCTCCACATTTCAGTGATCAAAGGCAAAACAGTCATCAACCCTGTAGTCTTCAATACTACGTTGATGACATTTAATCAAATGCCAACTCCACTGCATCTTTCACCAACCTTAGGAATGCTTAAAAGCATGGCATTGTTCAGCAACAAATATAGGCACAGTACTGCATTAAAATGCATACACACCGCAAAACAAAAAAATAAAGAAGAAAGCAAATAAATGTCATCCTCTATATTGTATGAGAAAATTACTTAAAAAGCACAGGACTGCCCAATAAACATTTGAAAGGTGGTTTTCTACCTGAGGCAGCATCAATCACTGTGGAAACTCCCCTTCGATCAGAGACTGGACGGGATGACCCTGGCATGCTGACTGGGTCAGAGCGGACTGGCTGGATCCTGCAATGCAATTTAATTTAATTCATATATGTTACTGGCATCAAAACTGTCACTTGCTACAAAAGACCTTAAATCAGGAATGCTGGAGTAGCACAATCCATTAAAGAACCATCCATCCTAAAACAAGACAAACAGGGGAGCTGCAGTCCCTAATTGCTGCACAAGGATAAAGCACTACAAACATTCTCTACACTCCAGACCCCTTCTAACTTATCTGTGTGTGTTATTCCATGGATTTTTAAGGAAGGGACTGAAAAGCTAACATTAATTTAAAGGGATACAATTTGGCACTTCCAAGGGACACACATGAAGTTTTGAGAATCCTGAAATTCATGAATAGCACCATAGCTACTAGTGTGTTCCATAAAAGGCAGCAATATGTAATTCAAAATTTGGAGATGCTCCCTTAAAATCCTTAATGAAAGTTACTTTATATCTGACAGGAAGCATAGGATAACAAAGGTGTACTGTGGCTGGGGGAGGAGGAGCTAGCTAGGGTCACTACTAACTGAGCTACCTTTATAAAATTACCAACTAGCATATGAGAATCAACGAGAACCTCAGTAAATGTGCAAATTACTACATATAATTTAAAGTATAATAAACATTCATCCTGGCTAACATGGTAAAATCCTGTCTCTACTAAAAATACAAAAAAATTAGTCAAGCGTGGTGACACGCGCCTGTTGTTCCAACTACTCGGGAGGCTGAGGCAGGAGAATCACTTGAACCTGGGAGGCAGAGGTTGCAGTGAGCTAAGATTGGGTAACTGCACTCCAGCCTGGGCAAGAGAGTGAGACTCCATCTCAAAAAAAAAAAAAGAATAAACATGTAAATGCTGAGTGTCTCTTTCTAGCTGCATTAGAATAAATCCTATCAACATAAAAATGTCTGGAAGATTAAAAGATCTGAAAGTCCCAGGCAACTTAAAAAAACAAAAACTTATTATAACAATATATGCATGCATTTCTGGTAATTCACTCATACAGTAAGTATTTACTGAATATTAACTGCATGTCAGAATTACTATGGGAACAAGCAGAAACAAAACAAAACACCGACCAATGTGTATATGTATGACACAGCACATGAAATTCATGACAATGCAAAATAAAACTAAAGTGTAAATAAGAATGACATAAATAATAAAAGCTCAGATTGAGGAGATAGGGGAATACATTGAGGGTCCACATCAGATAGAGATCTTGTAGAGCTGAAACACAAATTAGGTCTGTATATAGGTATAGTATATGCATAATGAAGAGGTGCAAGAAATGGCCTTTACGCACAGGACTAGATCAGTGACTAAATATGATAAAGTCAGGGCATCTTCAAGTACATGATACGGCTGAAGTGTAGAGTTCATAAAGGGTATTGGGGGAAGATAAAAAGTTGGTAAGAAATGTGGGATAAATGACAGAAGCCTGAAATGTCAAGTATGAATTGCAGACTAGTTATGAAACCAGTTTGAATGCATTCTAGTTGAATGTATCTAGTTGAATGCAAACTAGTTTGTTGTGAGGAAGAAAAAAAAAAAAGGAGAGAGGTATAGCATGATCTAGTACCAGAAGGTGAAAATAGAGGCAAGGAGCTGGGCTAGAGCAATCATAAATGAGAATGAGGAGAATCTCAATAGCTGGGTTTCTAATTGGATGCTGGGTAAGAAATGGTGGTACTAAAAAGGACTTAAAATTGATGAGAGTTAAATCTAAATTTCCCAAAAAACTGTGCTGTAGGGTCTTAGCCAAGGTCCCAACCAAGCTTACCTGCTGAAAATTTAAAACATAAATTACAGATGCAATTAATAGAAATTTATGAATCTGCTGCTCAATATAAAGGTTTCTAAAGTTATATGTGTCCAGTAAACAGGATAATATTCTAATCAAACATAAACAATTTAAAGTCATTTAGATTTTTTTTAAAATTGAGGAAGTTATTTAATATTATTAACAAAGTGAAAGTCCCTGAGGAAAATTCTTAAGGATTCTGAAAACGTAGCTATATCTACTTTTTTTTTTTTTTTTTTTTTTTTTAGATGGACTCTCACTCTGTTGCCAGGCTGGCGTGCAGTAGCACAACCTCAGCTCACTGCAACCTCCACCTCCCAGGTTCAAATGATTCTCTTGCCTCAGCCTCCCAGGTAGCTGGGACTACAGGTGTGCGCCACCACACCAGGCTAATTTTTTGTATTTTAGTAGAGACGGGGTTTCACCACGTTGGCTAGGATGGTCTCAGGATGGTCTCAATCTCCTGACCTTGTGATCCGCCTGCCTCAGCCTCCCAAAGTGCCGGGATTACAGGCATGAGCCACCACGCCTGGCACTATATCTACTTTTAAAAGAAAGGAGTTAGAAAGATCTTAATAGAAGAACCATATCTGAGGAAAAGAGTAACAAAGAAAGCTGAAGGAGGCCACAAAACAATGTGGCAGGGACCTCCTAAGAAAAAGCAGAGCTTTATAGTAGCAGCTAGTCAGTCACTAGAAAAAAAATGAGACAGTGTCTTGTGCATGGTTTTGCAAAGAAACTAAATGTGTTACATAGTTGTAAAGAGAATAAATTGGTTAGTTATTTTAAATGCTTTATTATTAACATTTAAATAACCAAATGACTATTGCAAACACAAGTACATTGAATCACTAAGTTGAGGACTGAAAAGAATTGACTACCTGACCACGGCTTGAGGTCATAATCTAGACCATATTTTACCATTAGCACCACTGAAAACTGGTCTTATACTCTCACTGTATTCTGTCATTATTACCTGACATCTTGGTCAAAAAATGTCATCTTTAGAAAGCTGGAGGAATTATGCTGGAACAAAAAACCAAAAATGTAGAGAAGAAAGAAACAAAACACAAAGCAGACTAAACAAACAAATGAAAAATACTAAACCAGGTATTGAAAGGAGATGCATTCGTCTTTATGAATCCTTCTTTAAGAAGATATATCAGTCAGGGGAAAGCAAAAATTTAAAAAGGGACACCAGTTAGGAGTCTGTGAGACATTGCTAGGGTGCTGGCATTGGGAATGGAGAGGAGTGAAAGGTTTCTAGATGTATTTTGAATAGAAATGACATAAGTTGGTAAAGAATTAGATGTGGCATATGCCAAAGGAGAGATTTCAAGAGTCATTTAAAGAGATGAGGCTGGGCACCATGGTTCATGCCTGTAATCCCAGCACTTTGGGAGGCAGAGGCAGGCAGATCACCTGAGGTCACAAGTTCAAGACCAGCCTGGCCAACATAGTGAAACTCCATCTCTACTAAAAATACAAAAATTAGCCAGGCATGGTGGTGTGTGCCTGTAATCCCAGTTACTTGGGAGGTTGAGGTAGGAGAATTGCTTGAATCCGGGAGGCAGATGTTGCAGTGAACTGAGATTGCACCATGGCACTCCACCCTGGGGTGACAAAGTGAGACTCAGTCTCAAAAAAATTAAAATACTCAGGCCTATAATCCCAGCACTTTGGGATGCTGAGGCGGGAGGATCACTTGAGGTCAAGAGTTCAAGACCAGCCTTCCCAACATGCTGAAACCCCATCTCTACTAAAAATACAAAAAATTAGCTGAGCGTGGTGGCACATGCCTGTAGTCCCAGCTCCTTGGGAGCCTGAGGCAGAAGAACTGCTTGCACCTGGGAAGCAGAGGTTGCTGTGAGCAGAGATCACACCACTGCACTCCAGCCTGGGTGACAGAGTGAGACCCCATCTCAAAAAATAAACTAAAATGAATAAAAAATAAATAAAATAAAGAGATGAGAAAGAATGGGGTGAGAACAGGATTAGGGAATGAGATGAAGAGTTGCAATTCAGACCAAAGTAGGCAACTGGCCGTACTCTAGGAATATCTCCTGGCACTTAGTAGAGCCCCTGATAGATACTCAATAAATATGTGTCATATTTTCTAAACAGATATATCAGGCATAATCCAACTTTGCAGTAATTTTTGTTTTGTAATAAAAATTTATTATTGCTACTGACAAAAGGAAGACAAAAACATATTTCCACTATTTTTTAAAAGGTGTGCAAGTAAGAGGTCAGAGGGTGTCTTATATTCAAGATACAATACAGAACTTTTTTTAAAGAGAAGACAAGGGAGATTACATTATATTCGACTGAGTCCTTCATTATCTGTTGTACCCTAATGTGTCAAGTCTTGATATAACAAATTAAACTGCTAAGCCAACTTAAGACTGCAAGTCAAAACTGTCTGAGTTGCAATAAAAAAAATAAGCTAAAAATAAAAAGCATAATCTGTACACCTGTACTAGGATTCCTACAAGTAAGGATGAGAGAACATGTATTATAAAAATAATATATGTATATAACTGGATTTATACCAACATTTTTCCATTCAAAAACTTTTTATAATTGAAAAGAAGGAAGGTACAGGATTAGATAAAAATCACAATGAAATGTAATTGAAAGGTGATGCCAACTTCAGAAAGATCAGGAAAAGAGTACATAATCAGACTTCAAGTAGTTAGAAATAGGAGCAAAGCATCAAAAAGTGGAATTGCTTGAAAAGTGCCGTGAGTATTAGATTTAGGGAAAATATAATCTGAAAAACAAATATTTATTTCATGTAATGTAATCCCACATGACATCCTATATACCATCCCAAGTCATGACAGTGAATCACATGCAACAGTACATGTGGACTGCAACATGATACTGTGTCAAAAGGAGAAATGTAAATATTATGTATGATGTTCATTTCACATGAACATATTAATCCTTTCATTCGAATCACTCCCTAGTTCCCATTTCCTACCTGAGACTGTTGAGATCAAGATCATCTGTATCAAAATCCAAAAGAGGCTGTGGCGTGTCACTTGGACCATGAGACTGCAACACAGATGAACTGGATGAGATGACTGTGGTTTGGCCTGAGGGGTGGATGGTTTTGAACTGGAACTGTGGACCCATCCACAGACGTCTGTGGGGTCCAGTGTGTGTTACAATTTCAACCTGGAACAGAGTAGCAATGCTGATTTAAATGGATTATGATCTCGATTTGAGAGCTTTTCACAATCCCCCATTCTTCCTCTCAATACCCACATTCTTCAAGAACCCCATGTTAAAGTGGGAAAGGGACAGGGCACCCATAATTAAAAGGTAATAAGAATCACAAATGATGCAGACACTCAAAATAACCTTCTACTGGTTTTCAGCAACATAAACAAAAAAATACATTTTGTGTACACATACATACACAGACACACATGCACACCTCACACCATATACAACATAAAAATCATATGAAAGTAAAAGAACCAGTTGCCTGCCTCATATAACTAGTGTCAGCTCCCTAGGGTATATCTTTTCATTCACTCTAGACAGTACTTACCATGCTGTGGGCATGCACTGAATACTACATCTATTAATCCACAGATTAAAAGTAATTCCTTCACTGAGGATCAATCTCATGACAAACGTGAACCTGTTCTTGAACTACCCAAGCAAAAGTAAAGGTCTGAAATAATTTTAATGCCCAAAGCCATTTTCTTTCCATAATAAAATATTATAATATTTACTATACTGTCCTAATATTCCCCCAATCCACTTTTAAATGAAAAAAATTATTATATATTTTCTCTCAAACTAGATATTTGTCTTCCAAATATCATTAATTAGTGTGTTTTCTCAACTGCCACAAATATTGACACAGGCATCTTATGTGCTACAAAACAGAAATACCAAAATACTTCATGAATTTCATACTCAATGGAGGGGTTAGGGAATGTTCCCAATATTTTATTAGACATTATAAAGTCAAAGAAGTGGGTGGAAGACACTGGGAAAAGCCTGAAAATATACATATTACATGATTTTTTACAAATAAGCAACTCAAATGAGAGATTAAATATGCAAACTAGTTTAAACGTCTTGTCATTGCTACATCCATGCCTCTGCAAATACTTCATGTAATTGCCTCCGCAAATACTTTATGTAATTGACTTCCCACATGCCTTATTTTTGTCCTAAGTTCTTTTATATTTAATCACATTTCTCTGATTGTGGTGATTAATTCTTAACAAAACATAACTGAAAAGGTTCACAGAGTGTAGCTCTGTGTTTTCGAGTCCAAAAGGGCAAAAGCATCATGGTCTTTGGAACAATATTCACATTCCCACTAATCACAGGGAGAAAAATGCTCAGATTGAGGACAGTGATTTCTGATACAAGTAGTTGTATTCAGCAATGTAAATTAGGCCACAGATAAAGCATTCTGTGTATTTTAAGCTCAAAACCATCAGTGTCACAGAGCCGAGAGGTAAACAGATGCCTGTGCAATTTCACTGAGGCGATGGCCAGATGTTCCTATTCACTCTCCTGTTGTGTGCCGGACAAACATATTGTATATACTTTCACACTGACAGCACACATTACCCCTTTTTCTAATTGAAAAGTTGAAGTGAAGGACAGTGGTTTCTCTGCCAGCATTCCTTGGACAAAATTTTGATTTTGGAAAAACCACATGCATTTTGGGTTTACTTTATCTTACTATCATTAAGGAAGGACAGATCGTCACATGCCATGAACTGAAGAATCGACCTCCTTCAAGGAACTTCCTATGAATATTTTTGGTGTGATGAAATAAATACATGTTACCTAGACACTATTTGATTTCCCAGTTTCCAGACTTACTTTAGTTTTTAGGTTACCCTCCTTGAGAAAGAAATGAAACTACAAATGGCCTCCACATTTTCTGAGGCACCTGTCCGATGAAAAGCTGCCAGATTGGTAATCTGAGATAGATCATTAGCTCCACAAAATGATGTCAGACTTGAGGCAGACATAACAGCATTTGTAATGAAGTCATTCGTAATCCTATCATTTTGAAATCTGCCCAAGTATCTTTTATTTCAAAGCCCTTTGAGATGAAGACAGCTTCGCCTGGCAAGGGGAAGGATGGTCAATTGAAGCTGTTGGAGACTAGGCATGGTGGCTCATGCCTGTAATCCCAGCACTTTCAGAGGCCAACATAGGAGGATTACTTGAGCCCAGGAGTTCAAGATCAGCCTAAGCAACATAGGGAGATACTGTCTCTAGATTAAAAAAAAAAAAAAAATCAGCCAGCATGGTGATGCATGCCTGCAGTCCCAGCAATGTTGTAGGGCTGGTTTAGAGACCACTAGAAGCAGCATTACATGGGCTTAGGAAAGGAAACCCAGGCATGTACCATCAGAACTTCTAGAGTGTAATGTTGTATTTACAATAATGGAAGTATGAATTCAACCTTCAGAAAATGTTGGCTCCACAAAACAGATCCCAAAGATTGTTGAATAGCTTCACTGTTTCAACAAGGTCAGCTTTTATTTTAAATCTGATGAAAATATGTTCCAAAGAGCCTATTTAAATTCCAAGCTCTTGGCTGGGCACGGTGGCTCACACTTGTAATCCCAGCACTTTGGGAGGCCAAGGTGGGTGGATCACTTGAAGTCAGGAGTTCAAGACCAGCCTGGCCAACATGGAGAACCCCCATCTCTACTAAAAATACAAAAATTAGCCAGGCATGGTGGCGCATGCCTGCAATCCCAGGTAGTCAAGAAGCTGAGGCCTAAGAATCACTTGAACCTGGGAGGCGGAGGTTGCAGTGAGCCAAGATCATGTCACTGTATTCCAGCTTGGGTGACAGAGCAAGACTCTGTCTCAAAAATTAGTTAATTAATTAATTAATTCCAAGGCTCTAAGGCTTTAGTGTGAAAAATACACAAATTTTATACCATGTGTATGGAAGCTAACATATATATAGATAGATATAGATATAGATATAGATATACACACAAACACAAAAATATGTATAATATGTATATATACACTGGCAGCAATATTTGTGAGTAAATACACAAATTTTATGCCATGTGTATGGAAGCTAACATATATATATATACACACACATATATACATACATATACATATATACACACACAAACACAAATATGTATAATATGTATATGTACACTGGCAACAATATTTGCAAGTAATCTGTAATATGGAAAGACAACTAATTCTTGATAATCCAACAAAGAGTTACTAATTCTTCCCACTTACTGCTAAGGAAAAGAATAAAAACAGATAGTAAATTTCTGTTTTCTGTTACTTTAATACTCCCAATATTTCAGAGTTTTACCTGGGAAAGCCATTCTTCATCTTCCTGTCCACTATGGTCAGAAGCTAAACTGTCATAAGACCCATGTCGAGTAATGGGTCCAGGACTTCCAGGGGGAACCACTATAGGAGAAAGAAAATAGATTTAAAGCACTTTATTCCATGCAGTGGAAAAACAGACGTGGGCACAACCATTTTGGACACTGTGGTAATTTATAAGATAAAATATAATACTTTAAAGCACAGAGGCAATTCAAACAATTATTGAACAAGTAAGAGTAAAGTTCTTAGGAAAAAGATACTTTAAAAAATATTTACAGGAATTTCGTTATGACAGCTTCTTCCAATAAAAGAAATAAACTACTAAGTACATGCTATAGCCAAAGTACACTGAAGAGCAGTGACAAATCTATTCATTGGGGGAATGACATTAGGATTCTTTAAGAGAGTTTACTTAGCAGCTTCATGTAAATGCTAGGCATAAAAATGCACATTTAATTGAAAAACACTTTCGGTTCCTGAAAAAATTCATTTATCCAGAGAAATACATCATTTTTCTTAGATACCTGAGTAGTTTCCATGATTTTTAAGTGGTATGACATAGTCAAATTATAAACAGCCTACTTTTTCATTCAAATAGGAACATTTGCTTAGTAAAACAATAAAATAATTCAAAAACATTTACTGAGTTCCTAATATGAACCAGATATTATCTTCTCAAAGTCTTAGTCTCTTCTTTGGAAGCTAACACTCACTCACTCTGTCTGTCTCCCTATCTCTAAAAATATTTATTTTCTTTTTTTTTTTTTTAACAGCAGTTTTAGGTTCATAGCAAAGTAGAGCTGAAGATATAGATATTTCCCATATAACCCCCAAACTGATACATATTTATTTAACCTTTTTTTTTCTTAAGAGGTAGGATCTCGCTGTATCACCCAGGCTGGAGTGCAGTGGCATGACCATAGCTCACTGTAACCTCAAACTTCTGGGCTCAAACCATCTTCTCACCTCAGTCTAATAAGTTGCTGAGACTACCGGCATGAGCCACCATGTCTGCCCAATATTTTCTTTTTTGTAGAGACAGGATCTCACAGTGTTGACCAGGTTGGTCTCAAACTCCTGGCCTCAAGTGATCCTCTGGTTTTGGCTCTCAGAGTGCTGGGATTATAGGCATGAACCACCACAACTGACCTACCATTTTAATACTCAGAGAAACCAAGCAATGAAGTACTGGGAGGAACAGAGGAAAAAGAGGGGAGGTAAGCAGGAAGAAAAGTAAGAATGTAAAAGATGATCATTAAAGAAGTATGGAAGAAATAGAAAAGAATGAGAAGCAGAAAATAACCTGAAAATTTCCACCACCCAGAGACATTTATATATACACATCAACATACAAAAATTTCTTGAGCTAGATTCCTACATATGTAAACAGAGAATGTGTATATATAAATTTTTTAATATATATTCCCAGAAAGAGTTATACACTTACCAAACCAGTGAAGAGAATGCCAGCTTCACTGAGCTTTTGCTAGAACATGGCAGTATTTTGAAAAACTATACCTTAGTGAAATAAGACAGAAATAAAATAGACAAAGCATAATCTAGGGCAAGATTTTAAAAGACACAGACTCACAAAAAGCTTATCTTAACTTGCTGCAAGAGGAGAAATGCTAATTCAGTGAATTACCCAACAGAGGCATACATAGTACTGAAGTGTAAGATCTACAGCGGTTAAAACTTTTAGCTGCTAGTTCTTCAAAATCATAGTTCTACAGCCAAGAAGCATGGTGGCATTTGCACAAAACACAAATGATCACAAAAGCATACACTTACATTCTTGTGATGACAGTAATATCAAGAAGAAAAGAATACTACAATATCTATTATTTCAGCATTCTTTTGGAAATAACTGATATACATTGAAAGGCTGATAAGTAAACTCATGTTTTCAAAAGGCTAAATTATTTTCACACCACTAAATTCTATATTAATTCTTAATACAGAGGAAAATAAGAGGATCTTGGAAATTCCCACCCCTTAAATACCAGTGAAAAATGTGAATATGGACAAATATGTAGAGGCTACAAAGCAGATGAGGGCAGAGAAGATTTTTAAAGAGGTAAGGTAATATGTTCTGCAAATATCTGAAGGAGAGGTGTTACAAACGGAATGTTAAGTACAAAGATTCTGGGTGTAAACATAAAGGAAATCACTAACAGCCAGGAGGCCACTGTGGTTGGGTGGGGTAAGCCATGCTGTGAGTGGAAGATGAGTTGGCAAGGCAAAGGGGGCAGGAGCAGCAGATTATTGTAGGCTTTTCCTTTCTTTCTTTCTTTTCTTTTTTTTTTTTTTGTAATAAAGCTGGAGTAATACAATGGAAAGCAATTGGAAAGTTATAAGTAGAAGTGAGAAACCATGTCTTACATAACTAGCTAGTAACTAAGGTGAATTTCTCCAAGAGTTTATGTTGTGTTTTATATATGCTGAGTCTATGAGTCTACACTAGTACATGTCACAGAATAAGTACTCAATTAAGTATTTACCGGGTGGTTGGAGTTTTGGATTCTATACTAAGTAAGTAATGGCACCAGAATGGCTGGACACTTAATTATCCTTCATCAGAACAGGGAAAAAATAATGTCTGGGATTAGCTTCAAAATAACCCAGTGGCAGGGATGGAGGTGGGAAGAAGGATTACAGATGAAAAGAAGATTGGTCATTAGTTGAACATTGTCATAGCCAGCTGATAGCCACATGGAGGTTCATTATACTATTATTTTCTAGTTTTGTATATGTTTGGAATTTTCCAGTGAGAAGGGAGAAGGATCCTCTCTGCCCTCGTTAACTTTCTGAAGGAAGTAATAAAGATTTCAAAAACATATGTAGAAATAGTACCATAAATATGCATCCCAAAATTCTAAAAAGATTGTAAGAATTTCCATCTCCTTTTTTCACTAAAAATAGTTTTCTAATTAAGGATGCTTGAAAGCCATCAGAAGATGGGGAATATAAAAAACAAGTATGGTGGGATAATATTTTTCACCATCAAATAAATATCCTTCCTTATTCCCATCATTTTTCCATGTTTGATACATTTTTATTACTACATTGGGTAACAGGCACAAACATCAAAACAGGAAAAGCATGTAACTAGAAGATAACTGAAATCCAAGTAATTCTGAAAAGTCTGAAAGAAGAGTGCAATAAGGGAACATATTTTTTCACAATAATAATTAACCGGCACTGTGGTATTAAACAAACAACTAGATATATTACTGTTCAAAATTGGTAATATATTAAAGTCTGTTGGTCTTCCTATTATATTCAGTATAGGATTCTTTTTTTTTTTTTTTTGAGATGGTGTCTCACTCGCCAGCTGGAGTGCAGTGGCGCAATCTCGGTTCACTGCAACCTCTGCCTCCCGGGTTCAAGCAATTCTCCTGCCTCAGCCTCCCAAATAGCTGGGATTACAGGTACACGCCATCACGCCCAGCTAATTTTAGTATTTTTAGTAGAGTCAGGGTTTCACCATTTTGCCCAGGATGGTCTCAATCTCCTAACTGCATTATCTGCCCGCCGCAGCCTCCCAAAGTGCCGGGATTACAGGCATGAACCACTGTGCCCGGCCCAGTATTGGATTCTTTACACAGCTTTGGGAATTACAATATGCAGTATGGAATACCTTACAACAGTCCCAACAGTATAGCAAGCCAGAGCCTTGTTCCTCCAAATGTGGTCCTCAGACCATCAACATTGACATTCCTGGCAGAACTTGTTAGAAATAAGTAACTTCAGGTTTCACCCACCCAGGTCTACTGAATTACAATCTGCATTTCAACAAGATCCCTAGGTGATTTCATTACACATTAAAATTTGAGAGCTGTGATATACAGGGGTAGGCTCACTGCCATTCCTCTAAAATAATCAGTAGCAAAAGTTTGGAGAATCTATATTATCCTTTAGAAGGAAAATAATACGACAAACTGGTTTTCATTTGAGAGCTTAGGAGGAAAATAACTAGCTACTTAAAACTGTTTCTAAAATCTAGACCAGAAAATTCTGAAATAAGCATGGTTATTTTGAGATTAACTATTGGAAATTTAAAATAGAAAAGTACTATCATTTTCATAGAATTTACTTTTTTGTCCACTTCTTATCCTTCTAAACTCTTCACTGTAACCTCAAATTTCAGTATTGATGGCCTTTATAGCAGAAAAGCCAAGCTCTGTTTGCCATGGCTGATGTTGGGGATATGTCAAGCCAGTACTTGCATGAGTGACAGATCTAAAACGTTCAGCTTGCCAGTATTCAACACTTTTCTTAGTTTTTGTTGTTGTAGTTGTTTTAGCCAAGGGTGGTTAAGTGTTTGGAAATGAAAGCTTTATCCTTAGGTGGTTTTTGTTTTACAGATATGATCTGCCAGAGTCACACAACTTTCTTTTTTCTCTTTTTAATGATCTGTGGTTTTCTTTTTAATTATGTTAAGTCTTATGATCACACATAATTTTTAAATTTGTGTATATCTCCTCTACTTTAATCCTTTTAAGTTGGCAAAAGCACCATTCCCAATCACAAATACATAGCAGTTATACAGTTTTGTTTCTGAATGGCTGTTTAAAGACAATCCTAAATTATAACTTAGTTTGACTTAGATGGTAAAGAATTCAAGAGTGAAGTTTAATTGGATACTATAAAGCCAATCCTAAATTATAACTTAGTTTAACTTAGATTCTAAAGAATCCAAGAGTGAAGTTTAATTGGCTACTATTTTAAAAGCATGTGACCTTATAGATCATCTATAAAATGTGTGAAGTGTTAAATAATTTTTGATGTTACACATAAACCACACTAAAATGCCTTTCAATAAGTAAAAAGAACCATTTTAAATACAGGGAATTCTAATTAGATTAGCATAGTTAAGGTCAAAAATATAAAATAGCCATTGCTACCCATTTATCTTCAACCCTTGCCTTTAAGAGGCAAATGAACACAAAACATAGGTGAATCTTGCTTGGTTCTGACACAGTGAAGGAACTTCCCCCATATTTAAATATATTCACATAACCAGTTATATAAATCTAAATATAAAACCAATCTCCAGTAAGTTTTAAGATGGCACTCACCATCTTTGTGAAAAGTTTAACATTACTAACAAAGTCTAATCATATCTTTAGAAAGGGTAAAAAGTGATAGAATTTACTAAATTGGAATTACTATTAAAAATTCAAAAACTGAACATATTCATTTAACCACAAGCCAGGCTTAGTTTTAAATCAGGACTGCCCAACAAAATATATTCTGTCAGTCATTCATGATGTAAATTCTGGTGTATGAGATCTATTAAAGTATGGTACACATAAAAAAGTCATGAGACATTTGTTTTGTAATAAATAAGGCAGTGGCCAATTATTACTCATTAGTAGCTTTTTTTGAGATAAGCTATTAAGTCTTCCCTTTCTCCCTTCTTCTTAATGCCGACAAAGATCATTTTTGTTC